>JAUYWH010000002.1:6391892-6516067 GCA_034779795.1 Ctenopoma multispine
ACGTCTCTACTTGGAAGAAAGAAGTCCAGTTGCCATGACTCAATCTTCAGACAACTTTACCTGGATGACTGAGAATTTTCACAGACGTTAATATGAAAACTTGAGTGTAACAGAGTGAAAGTTCTTTACTTTCCAATGACCCCGTGCATGTCTTAGATATAGAACAACTCTTGAAGCTCTAATGCCACATCAAGCAGTAGAGCAGTTTTTTGTTTAGTTTTTTTTTAAACCTAGAAGCAGAATAGTCTTCAAAGTGTAGACAAAATGATATTTAACAACAGAAACTGTAGCATTCCACTTAAACACAATCTTGTGCATGAGGCAGAATAAGAACGGGGTCGGATTAAGGTGCGACTCTTAAATCCAGCTAAGCCAAGAGATTTATTGAAATTCTACCTAATAGCACTTGGGAAAATTAAGTGCTGCAGCAACTACCTTGCAAATTTTATCAGTAAAAGTCAGTCTGCTGTTTGGTAATGTGTATGTTTGAGTGTATTTCTTTGTTCACTAAACCCAGAAGCAGGTGAGGTGAAACTAAAGCTCTCACTAAACTTTTAAGAATTTTTATTTTTCATTATGTGCCAGTTCTAAATATTGTCAGAAGAATTTTATCACTGACAAATCCCCCGTGAGTTAAGCTACACCAATAACCCTAATTCTGTGCAAATAAGATGAGAGGAAGTTGAAATTTGACAAAAGAATGCAAACAGACAAAATACACAGTAACCACAAGAACAGTGCAAACTGACATGTGACTGTATGAATATACAGGAGGCTTATTTTACCATTTTACAACAGTTTCATTCACATTTCAAGGACATAATCCTGGTGCCTGACATATTACTGTTTAAAAATATCAAATCAGTCACCACTTTCCCCACAATAGCTGTTTTATAAGTAGACAAAAAAATCATAAAACAGCAGACGAATCATGACCTCGTTTGCTTTTCATAAAGAGAGAACTTGTCACAATGGTGTTGGTATTCTCTGTGACCTGCAGTTTAGATGTTTAGATGGTTGAGCATTAATAATTTAGGGAAATATCGTTCCTTTCCCGTGTGTGTATGTGTCTTTGCAAAGTATGCTGTTAGACCTTATCTACTGGAGCGACAGCAATATTTTGCTGTGCCCCAGTAAGTAAGTCAGCGAACAAGTTAATAAATAAAGAAAAGAAAACTTGGTTTTCTTTAACCAAGAGTTTTCTCTTGGTTATCTGTACCCAGATGCTTGCTTATCTGTACCCAGGACGACGCACGGTGTTGAGACATCTGGCAGTATTGAGGAGCAGAGCACGACTGGACATATGAAACACCGGCCGTTTTCCCAATGAGCCAAGCAGCGCAAAGAAATCTGTTTTGTAGTCTTGCCATAGACTGGCCTCCCAGCTCCGGTGTGTGTGGCAGGGTCATAAATTCATCACCTCCGACAAGTCCATGTTTCTTCCTCCATCAGTTTAACTTTTCTGGAGTCTAACTCCAGAAAACAGTTTAGCACTTGAAATTACCAAGATGACCTGGCAAACAGCTCTGCCATCAACATGCTGTGTGCATGTGCATGGAAACCCTCATCATCATGGTTAGAATTGTAAACACAAGGTTACGATTATGGATGACACCAAAACAATTTGGTTAGGTTTAAAGAGGGAAGGACAGTTAATGGTCTGGGTTAAAAAAAAAAGTCTTTGTTAAGGTTAATTTGTCTTTGCAGCAGTCTCCTGTGTTCAGGTTTACGTGGATCATCTATCCATCCCATCCTTCTGCTTACATAGACTTGCTAAATACAACATGTTCTCTCCTTGGTAAGCTATTAAACAACAACTCAAGATTAAAACAAAACAGTGGTTGTTATAATGGGAGGACACTTTTCCTAAATACCTACTAACTAATTGTAAGTATTCAAGTTGTTATGGCCAACTTGTTTGCTATAGCACTTACATTTACATATTCAGCAAAGATGGAACGTCTTTAAAGTTGCGCGTCAGGCAACTTGATTAATGTTGGTCCAATACTGCCCAGGGAAATATGCATCTCTTCCACTGCTAAGTGCTCTACTGTGTTCACTAGTTGGCTGCTAACATTGTCTGCCTGCTCTTTGGTACTGAGCTGGTAGTGAACAGTGGATTTATTAGAGCTTTTTCTGACACTGACAAGAGAGATTTAAATCATTGCCTAAATTAATCATATTAATCCCCATACAGATACTAAAACCAACAATTAATTACCTGGTCTGAAACAGATGTGAAGCTTCACCAGCACATGCCCAAATAGCCAAGAAGTAGATTTTGATTTGAAGTACCCCAGCATTTACAGGTGCTGGAGGTATAAAAATCATTCTACACTCATATCTCAAAGAAATGATTTCACATGCAGGTGCATAGATGTAACCTGTGCTAAAGTACCCAACAATATCAGTATTGTTTATGTCGATATTTACTTTATGTTTGTGTAATGGACAGTATGAGTGTAATGGACAGGAAATGTGTACAGTATGTGAAGGGCGTGCATGAATCTGTGTGCAAACATCCATATGCACGAATGTATGTGACTATGTGGACCACAGAGAGGGCCTAGGAGCAGGTAATTACTGCGCCGTGGTGAAACATCATTATTCACTCATCTGCCCACTAGCACCATCTGTCCTGCTGAGCACCAACTCATACACAATCAGCACCACACCAAGGACAGCTCCACCCACACACGCCATCCATCTCCTCGAGCACCGGCTTATAGGACACCGCTCATCACTTCACCTTTCTTTCCATCTCTGTCAGTCTTAGATGCTGTATTTTAACACATGACACTAGTAGGTTATTCTGTTGCTCATTAGGTCATTGAATTCAGGACTGCTCCTGAGTTTCATGTATCATCCAAGAAGTAAAGCCATATTTAATTTCACAATTTCACCTTTTAGTGTGCACAAGTCCAGATGAGATCATGAACAGACAGCATGTGGGTAGAAGCAGCACAGTCAGGAGCAAAGTGACCAGTAAGAGCAGCACCACAACTCAACTCCATTCTTGCATGTATGGAAAGTTTGCAATTAAAACCATGAGACGACTAAAGCTCACTAACGATGTGCCTTATTATGAATGTCCATTACTCTCCAATTGCTTCCCATGCTCTACAGGGGAAAAAAAGATTTTTAATAGCAATTTGCAGTAATGCACCATGTCATAATTCTGAGTCTGTCTACTCGCTGCATTGATGGCCGAGTGTAATTGCTGTTTTACTCATAGCTGATGGATTTGAACTCAAAGTAACAAGAGAGGAACAATCATGTCAAGGAGATGCATGGGTGGGCTCATAAGACTGAGTGAGTCAGTGTGTGTTTGTGTGTGTATGTGGACGAGGGGGGGGACAGATAAAGACAGGAGGAATCAAGATACACATCTGGATTGTTTCTGGGCATTTATCCCATTTCCTGACCTTACTCACCCCCTGTGTCATTCTGATGTACAACGTGAACAAACACACAAAGCTCACACACACACATATTTGTCTTGTCGCCTTGTGAGGTTTTAACTTACATTTATTTTCTGGAGACTAACCCTAACCCCTTACCCTAACCTTAATGCAAATCTAAATTCATCTGTGTGTGTCCTAATTCAAACAGAGTTGATCATTTTACAGTTAATCTAGTCATTTTTCAAAGTCGGTGTGATCGAATCGCCGAGATAATATTTTTAAAGTGAGTTTCACAGGTACACAAGTGTTCCCCCCTTTTCCTTTCTCAACGCCTTGAACTGGAGGGCAGTCTGCAGCAGAGCTTTTAAGTTGCTTCCTTGTCAAATAAATTTGATTACCAAGGCCATCCTGCTTTGCTGTTTACCGAGGTCAGAAGTGGGGGGGGAGAAAAGTGCCAAGAAAAAAAAGTCATTGCAGTCATAAAATGCCATGCATTGAAGCATCAAGGCCTCATGTGCTACAAAATTCAGTATTTTTCAGAATAGTGTAGCTACACAAAGCACTGATAATAAGACAGCTATGCAGAGCTATTCATTCATCACTGCCATTCATTATAAAACACTGTAGCAGTTCAGTAAGAAAAGACCCTGAAGCCTTAGAGAGCATCATGGTGACTCAATTATGATCTTCTTTTCCAATAAGCTTTAAATATTCCACCTCAGAAGTATGAGGTGCTCCATTTGATTTCATCACAGTTCAGGTAATTTCCTCTAACTGAACGATCTACAGGTTGTTTGGGCCAAGTCTGTACTGACATCCCGGTAGTCGATCTCGACTTTGTCCTGGCAGACCCAGACGATTAATGCTGCTTTAAGATCTGTGGCTAGGTAAATAAATAAGAGGCCAGGGTAAATTAAAACTCTGATGCAATTACACCACCACTTCCAGTTAACCCCCTGGCAATTAACAAGCTGTCAGCTGGGATGGATAGGATTGTGCATGGCAGTGCGGGAATGTGTGTTTGCAAGTGTGCCCACATGCTAATGTGAGTGTGTGTGTATGCAGCTGGCCATATAACACCCCACTGCTGATACAAACTCAATATGCTTAATTAAACTGCACAGAAACTATATCAGCATACGGAGACGGAGCAGCAGGGTGCCGGCACAAGTGAAAAAAGTATTCTTTCTGAAAAGGTCAAAGGTCACAAAATGAAGTGGGTTTATACACACATAAACATTCCTGACAGGAATAGGATAGAAATATACTGCTAATGGGAGATGCATGCCGTGGAGTGACAAAATTGTAACTGCAGATTCATCTGTTTTCAAGAATGAGTTAAAGTCATAGAGCAACCCTGATGCTCCAGGAATGGTTGTTTGCAATACATCAAGGGCTGCAGCTTTTTGGCTAGAGAGAGGGGGAAAATGACCAAAAAAGAGTGAAATAAAGAGAGTCAGGAGATGAGAGCAAGGTCTTGGCTTGGTTTCAGACACCCTGCAGTTTGTGTGTATGTAGGTGCGTGTGTGTGTACCCCCATCCCTGGGGCCTAGCTTTAAGGAGCCATTAAAAGCCAGATACGAGCCAGGCTGACCTCCTTGCACTCCTAACGATTTTTGATGCCAGTGGAAAGAAAGCAAAACATATCATCCCTCCTCACAGCCATATTGCTATCATAGCACTTTAATGAAAAAGAATGCAGGGTACTGTCCCAGAGGTCCCAGGCAGATAGAAAGGTTACAGTCTAGAGTTTAGGGGGAATTAGAGGGAGGCAAAGGCTCACAGGACATGGATGATGACATAGGACAACATCAGCTTCCTTAGGGAACCTCTGCACAATATTTGACCTCCTCAGGCCAATGTTTAACACTGTCCAAACCAATGTCAAATGCCACTGAACACACTTACAAACGCTGGGTGTATCCTGTGTACACACATTGACATGCAATCAATCTTGAGTATAGGCATGCTGGGAGTAGCAGATCAATCATGCATCAAGTGTAAGTACGAGCTATTTGCAAAACTCTCCTGCATACAGTAGAAAGTAGGCAGACACGAAAAGTATGCCCTCCTTTGTAATGTGCACACACGCACGCACGCACGCACGCACACACGCACACACACACACACAGACACATTCTCTGTACCCAGTCTCCCGTCCAATCAAAGCAAAGCTAATTACTGTGTTTCAGTGGTGTTATTCCAGCGTGGAAGTAGCTCGCCTGTTGATGGCATCTAGACTGAAATTACTGCTTTAATTACTGATGCTAATGTTTTCCCTGCTATTAAACATTTATGCAAAGTGGCATCCGGAGATGTTCAATCCTTATCTCCACGGATCCCCAGGGGCTGAGGAACTGGAGGGGAGTGGTGAGGAGGACAGAGACAGAGGTGGGAAAGTGCCATCGCTGCAGTTCCGCCTGTGCTTCTACAGTGGTCTGCTGTAAAACATCAGTGTTGGCCTTTGGCTTCAGGCCCAGGGAGAAAAACATGACTTCACTACTGCTAAAAGTGTGTTGCAAGCTTATACTTTATATATATATATATACACACTGTATATAGATATATTAGACCAAGGGAATTAGACACACAGCGTGGGAGAGCAGAAATGTTCAGGAGGTGCTGGCTTCAACTGAAGGCAGCAAGACAAAGGGCAAAGAGAAAATGTGAAGTGGGATGCAGGGAAATAGACAAGTAAGAGGAAGTACACTAATACTAACTGTACATCACGTTGGTAAAAAGGAGTCAAGTGGGACAAAGTCAAAGAAAAGAAAAGAGAAAAGAGGGAATATAAACAGAGAAGAACAGCGAAAGAAACAAAAACCTAATTACAGTGAGCTATTTATTAGCAGAGTGAACGCAAATCAGAACTTTACAGACAACATATCTTGGCTGTAGGTCTCCCGCAGTGAAAGTCTGGGTAAATCAATAACTCTAGGATTCAATTACTATCCCCTACTGTTCATGATACTCATCCCTTTATCTTACTCTCTGTCTCTGCATACAAAATGCAGACAATTAATTTATCAGGGGGAGACTCTGTAGCTCAGTGAGAACACCAAGGAAACTAAGTCCTGTGGCAAGTTTGACAAACTTGATAAATGCACGCAGACACTTTAATTCTCTGGATATCTCGAAAGATAGTTTTGCAGCATATTCATGTCCTACTCCTGCCTGTGAGAACAAAAAAAACAACCAGTGTTGTCTTGTGAATAAAATATGAGAACTCCCTGGGACAAACTACTTGCAGGGATGTCTGTATATAACACAACAAAAGCGCTGAATTCACCAGTGTCCTCACAATAACCTCTCAATTGTTTCATTTTGTTTGGATCCATTTTTGAAGGAATTCACTTGTTTCTTTTTTTTTCCCCAAAGTTAATGTCCATGGTGTTATGCGTTTATGTTGCAGATATCTCTGCGCCATCAAAATGTTAACAGCAGGATGACTATCATTTTGAACAAAGTCCTGAGAGAAAAAAAAAAGGAAAAAAGAAAAAGACTGAGACACAACAAACTGTTTTGAAAGATATACAAGAAACTATCAATGGATATGGATTTATTCAACACTACAGAACATTGCCATCATTACTTTACAGGACCTAGAGTGCAGTTTTACTGTTACTGTTAATACTAATTAACACATATTAGCAATTAGTGGAGCAGCATGTATACACAAGTTGCATGCCCGATTTATCCTGGAGCTTCATGAATCTGCTTCTTAAACACACAGGCGAGAGGGAATTGCTTCCTAAAGTTATGTGTGTGTGTTCACAAAACATCACGTTGAGCATAACAAAGTAAAAGCCTGAAGGAAGTGAAGAGACATATTTAGGAGAAAAGGATCACAGATGCATATATAGTGCCCAGTCACTGGAAATTACCCACCATCAGGTTTCTACCTCTTTCTCTGTGCATGCTCTCTCCCATTCAGCCCACTAGAATTTATATTTCAATGACATCACAAGAATAAAACAAACTTGTCTAGGCTCTTTCTACAAAAGCTTTACAAACACAAAATCTCAGTGGTTGAAAAATTCATAATACAGAGTGATAGCTGCCCTGTTTGAACTTCTTCATCCTTGTACTCAGTGGAGAAAATTCTCTTTTTTGGACCACAGCAGCAGAGAGCAGCACTGAATCCAGCTCTTATAATACATCCATGAGCAACACCTTGAATCTTTGTGATAGTTTTTTTAGCCTGTGCTGTACATTCACCACTGTATTTTACCTTGAGGCAAACATTTTCAGTACAACAACACTACCTATGGGCATCATTTTGATGCTTATATTTTAACACACTGCTGTCCATGTTGTAGGGGTTACATTAAAAGCATTTCCTGTTCATTGTGAAGTTAAACTGTGGAATCAACATGAAGTGCTTGTTATCTTAATTGGGACTCTAACCACATAATTATCAAATCATGTAAATATACAGTTTTAAATAGTGGATTATTTTTCACCGCAGGGAACGTTTAGACAGGTACATGCTGAAAAATCCCTTAAATTCCTCAATCATCCTCTCCATTACCTCCCTGAGCCTTTACTATTGTTTCTTTTCTGCCCAAACTGCAGGAGTCCCTGAATCTTGCTGCTCGCTGTTTCTCAGTTGAGAGTGCCGTCTCATTTTCTAGAACACATCTTCGCATCACTCTGTGCGCGCATTTACAACGACACGAGCACAAATGTACACAATGTAGTAGCATGAAACATAATAGAATTCCACTATCTGTATCTCAGGCTCAATAAAAAAAGAGAATTGTGCTGACAGAAAAGAAATTTCTTTTATGTCGGACTGGGACAAAGTTTGTTTCTAAGAGCCTCCGGGTCTGCTGAATGCAGAAGAAGAAGCGACAGGACAAGAGGAATCCTGTCCAGTCCGGTCCTGTCCTGTCCTGCGTGGCTTGGCACACTATACACTCAGCTCTGGATAACTTGGCAAAAGAAGAGAATCTTCTCCTCGCTGGGTCATAACACAGTATGTTTGTATCAGATGAGAAGAGCTGGGATTGTGCATCATTTATAATTGCTCTCTCTTCTTCTCAGCTGCATGCAGTTGCAGCTACATGTGGGCGTGGACATGTGGACATGCAAAGAAAAGCTATTTAAAAAGAAGACAGTTTATATTTTATCACTACCAGCAAAATGTGCCAGTTGTATTTGATTTATAGATTTTTACTTGTGTCATTGTTTTGCTCCACATCCACCTCAATTAGGCCTCCAGGTATGATTAACATGCATAACGATGTGATAATACATTATGTGGTACTGTTGCTTCATGTCTGTACTGACTAATGAGTCTCTGCAGTTCTCAGTCAACCACTTATGAGTTTGCACGGACACTCGAGTCTGGTCAGTGAAGACATGGATCACTGGAAAAGGAGGAAGAGAGAAAGAAAATTTCTTACGCCAATGGTACATGATCAGAATATATCTGTCTCTTTCTGTCAACTGTTTTCTGAGAGAGTCAATGAGGCTGCTTTCTAATGAATCCATCTGTGAGCTGTAGTTTTCTTTTGTCCACAGACTTCCTTATCACTATGCACCATAGCAAACCTATATGAATCCCAAGTCAGTGGTTGCTTTAAGTAGAAATGTTTTGAGAAAATAAAGTGTGCATATGAAATGAAAAATGAAATGTGGAATATTAAGTGTGTTTTTCTATCTGTGAGGAATATAGTGCGAAAAATAATTATTCAGCAAGGCCTGTGTGCATTGGCCTGTTCGAAATCCCTCGACTGGTACTCATTACCTCTCAGATCCGCACACAAACACACACACACACACACACACACACACAAAGAAATAAACCAGGTCTTTGTATATTCTATATATTTCTTAGCACAATGCTTTGATTTTCCCTTGTTATTCTCTCGAGTCATGTTTTCAGAAGGACTGGAATCAGCTTCTCAGGAGAGCTCCAAAGTTCACCAAAACATCCCCAAATAAAGGAGCTAAAGTCTGGGAAAACAGTTTAAGTATAAACAAGATAACAGAAACACCTCAGGTGCATGCAAACAGAATCTGGGGCCTTAACAGAGGTAATGTAGCGAAAATGGGCTTTCAAACTTCAGTATAAGAATGATTCTGTTAGAGGATAAGAGATGTGTTTCTACAGACACTTTTCTCTCACCGCGTTCATCAAAATGTGCCAGATCTACTTCAGAGGGCATTTTTGCTCAGTGCACCCACCCACGTGGCTCAACAGTATGTGGAACTATGCAGCCCAGTGGAGTACTACAGATAGAATCGAGTCGGGTCTTTACCCCTCCCCTGTCATCCCCCAAGTTATGAACTGACCTTATCTAATGCTTTCTAGTAACCCCAGGTAAATGTTACCAGGGGAATGGACTTTTTTTAGAGGCAGCTGGATTCATATCTGTGTCAAATGTAAAAAAAAAGATACGCATGTTGATATATATATATATGTGTGTGTGTGTTTGTGTGCACACGTATGTGCAAGGGTGTGTGCGCGTACTTTGTCAGACAGTGACCTCCTGCAGCCCTGAGCTGAAAGTGCACCTTCAGCAGAACCGCGAGAAGGGCGTGAGAAGCCGAGTCTGCAGAATGCCTGTAGTTTACACACACATGCGGGCTCAAGAGAGAGCATTAAATAACACATACACATGCTTGCCTGCCTGCCTGCACACACACACAATACACATATATACAGTGTGCTGTTGAGCGGTCTGCGTTTTACACTTTCTCAGCAACATTTATCTCTACTTTATATCAGGTGATAAAGCCCCCTGATATAACTCAAAGAAGGACAGCATGTAAATGCAGCCATGAAAATGAAAACTGGGCTTCTGCAGAATTTCAACTGCCCCCAAAAGAATCGAGGTGCTCAAGGAGATATATAACCACAGCTCTTCTAAGTCAGCCTCCGCCAGCTTGATTATGCAAAATGCATGCAAATGGGCACATTTATTTGAGGCTCTTAAAAAAAGAGTGCTAATTGAGTATTAAGAGTGTGGACAACCGTTGACTCATCATTTTGACTTTGATTATGACAAAATTTTATGGTACATTCGTTCATCATATTCTTCATGAGAAGTGGCTCCCATGGTTCAAGGTTAGTGTTGTATTAATTGTATTGATGTAATTTTGCTTTAAAATTTTGGTGTTTTGTCTCGGCGGGACTGTAACAGTCACAGCATTTTGGTACAGACCAGCATGACTGACTTTAGCCTGCTGGCATCTGCATGTGTCTTGTCGGGTTTGGGTGTGAGCGTCTTGTGGACTCAGTGTTTGTTTCCCACAGCATATGTCACTTTGGCAAATGGAAAATGTAAAATCATGCAGCCGATGAGCTCATAAAAACCTGATCCCACAGGTGTTCTATAAAGTTGTTGTTGCAGAGGCTGAGTGTTTTATACGAGGAGGTAACCTTCCATCAAAACACTAACAGTCCCGCTGAGATTCACAAGGACGAGGAGGTCACAAGAGGAGCCAATAAACACTGTCTTATCTTCAGGTGAATAGTCAAATAAAATCTGTTGCTCAGCTACACAGATTCTATGATTTCATGAGGTCATGACCTTTGTGTTTACATCTTTAAAAACATGTTCTAATCCCTGATTGGTTATAAGGTCTTATTTTAAACTACCCAATTATCTGGGCAGATTATGAGGGGTTTTGTAGCATATCTGACTTTCACTGTAACCTTCCGCTACAGGATTTATTAAATCAACTACTCAGTCACATGATGACACAGCCCAGTAAAACTTTTCAAGCCCAGTTAATACACAGTCTACAAAAAATAGGTGTAGCTGGCAGAGTCTTTTCCATCTAGCGCCGTGTAAAATCATAATGTTTTACACGGCGCTAATAATCATAGTGTACATAATGAGACATGGATGAGGTCAGAGGACAGTTTAACAAGAAGAGCAGATTTTGTACTGTTAGGATAAATATGAATATTGTGTTAAATTTGACTAAACACAATTCAGAATGAATGGTAATGTTGTGCAATGGAGTCTGCTGACAATAAGAAAAAAAAATTGAACCTTTTCAACTGACTTTTCCCCAGTGTCATTGCATTCAAAGTTTACATCCAAAGTTCAGTTTCAAAAACAATCATGTCCTTGGTTCACTTTGAGAGTTCTGCCATTAAACTGTTCAATTACCAAACACTAAAATTTTAATGTTTCTCCTTCCTATGATATGAAACTAGCCCCCCTACCATAAATGAATATATACTTAGGCAGGAGGGATCCATCTCCTGCGGAAAATGGCCTCATATTCTTTAATTCATCTGTCAGACTAATTGTCTACCAAGACAGCCGAGAGCATAATGCATCAAACAATGTTGTCCCAGCACCACATTAGTTTGGCACGTCCAATAGAGAAGGCAAAATAAAAGTCACAATTTACACTGATAGGAATATCAATTGTGTCCTTCCCAAATTTTCTCAAAGCTCATTTGCTGGAGATTACGCTTGCTGTTTTATCACTAGGTTGTTAAGATGAAAAGCAAGAAGAAAAAAGGATTTTTTATTTATTTATTTATTTTTTTGCAATCATCACTTTTACAGTGAAGGCTCATTTCATATCATCTGAAGACAAATATCTGTGGAGTCAAACTAGTTAAGCCTGTAAACAAAGTGAAAACTCACTTTTATTTTGTAGGTTGACTGTTATATCATGAAAACTTGCATCAATTTTTATCTCTAAGTGCCAAAATGAGATGTTTTATTTTTTTGTTCCTCTCTGTTGATGAGTCCTCCATCCAAGTGCTTCTTTAGCATCTGCATTGTTTCACAACACACACAACTGCATGCATGCACACAAGCACTCATACACACACACACACACACACAACTTGCATCCAGAAAATTACATCACTTCCCTGCCGTTGTCTGAAAATTACATCTGTTCCCCACCATCCCACCAATCACTCCCTAGACCTCCTTTTTTTTTCTCCTCTTCCCTCTCTTTCGCCTTGCCTCACTATTTCTGGATTTTCCCTCCACTTTAACTCGGCTCTAAATTGCCAGGCCTGAATTGCCCTATGAACAGCGTGGGGTGGACAGGCCGGCAGGAGGTGTGTGTGAATGCGTGAGCCTCTGTGTTATCACCATCTCTTTTCATTTTCCTCTCCAAGTGGTGCTGTCAGGAGCCAAACAAGATATCACTCTTTGCCCGCCCCCCGACAGGGAGTCACAACACAACGTTGCGGAAATGAAATAAAAGAATAAAGACAAAGGTAAACAAAATGGTTGCCTTCCAAACTCCGGCATCTCTACCATACCAAACTAATCCCTTGATTCTCTTTGTTCCTTAATCCCATCAGCCACTGAGGTCCTGCGTGGCTCTCTGGGTGCAGATAATGGCACCGTGTTGTGCGCCTTGATGAAGTTCAGGACCTTATTAAAGAGAACTTCCACGCATGTGTAAATGCAGGTGCACTGCCTCATAATCTCTGGATGATGGCACGGAGATATCTAACCTTGCTCCACATGATTCTGTAAAAGTCTGTTGCCACTTTTGTGAGTATCAACAACAGAAACTTTCCTCCTTGGTCTGTGCCTGGTTAACATTTTTCACAACTCAAAGAACCTGCCTTTACTTTGTTTCAAGGTAACTTTCTACATATGACAACCTCTGACTTTTAATGGCTGTGGTGTGTTTTTATTGCGTAAATAAACCTGCAGTCAAGGAGAGAAGTGATCGTCGGTCGGTATGTTTAGTCTTCTGTGTCGTGTTGTAATATCAGCCTGACACAACAGAAACAGCCTTTATGCATAAAAGGCAACACAGCCTTGTGTTTCAATAAATCTAAAGCCACCTACAGTACAAAAACCACCCTGAGAGGTGGTTCAGGTGCAGCATTGCTCCAATTACAAAGCATCCCATCGCATTCAGTCTAGTGCATCAGGGTGGGGAGGCCATAAAAGTGTGTGATTTAAGCAGAGCAGTTACCAAGGTTGTGTGAATCTCAGCTTGTAACAGCTTCCATTCAGCATCAGGGAAGGCTAAATCACAGCGTGATGATGCACAAGCTGATTCAGAGAGCAAACTCTCCTTTTGGAGCCAACACGGAGAGACTGCAAACAAGAATGGTCCAATACAGACGCCTCACAAAGAATATGCCTGTGTTCATTGTTTTGATAAAGAATTGCATGAACTGGCAAGCTGGCACATTTAATGAATGCACAGTCAGAGACATGATGCTGTTGTAAACTATTCTCTGCTGCCCTGTTCCGTGAAGTTCTAAAAGCCATTGCAAGTAAAGCGTGATGGGGTTGTCAAAGAGGCAGCAGTGTTGGCCTGTGTATTTTGGGAACAATGGCTTTGGAGTACCACAGGGAGGTTACAAAATCAGAAGTGTTCTAGTGCTGCATACAGCTTGAGTGGTGTGATTTTATGCTCAGAGTAAATAAAAACTTTGTCTGAAATCAGCGACACCATGTACTTATGTTTATGACTTGGCATATAACTCACCATTTGCAGATGAGTAAACAGTCTCCATACACTTTCCCTAGAACAGTAAAAGCTATTGAACAAGCTCTTCTGCTCTACTCTGGCGCACACAAATAGTCTATACACAAATAGTTCACATGAACACAAATAGTCTAGGTGCTGGAGCAATAACATAAAAGTCTGGGACACATGTGATGACACCCAAGAGGATTCTGGTCATGCGTTCACATATTAAGTCCATTCTCTCTATTAGTTTCTTCAAAAGACACACACACACACACACACACACACACACAGATGTTGTTGATGATGTACACAGATTTAAGTAGATACACACCAATAAGTGTTAACTCGTCTCCTCCTGCAGCTGTCTGAGGCAGCGTCCATCTCTCAGCACGCAGGGGTTACTTTAGGGGCAGCCTATTCATTATTCCAAGTGTTATGAGCCAAAGCATACACGCACCAATTCATCAGCACACACCAATTTGTCAGAGTCACTCACTTCCGCTTGTTAGCGGAGTACTTCACATGAGAGTTTGTTAACTCAAGAGTGTATGCCAGCATGCTTCCCATGTGTGTGTAAGCATGCGACTGTAGTGAAGGTGCATGCATCCTGCGCTAGCCTGCGTTTCATATTGTACATGAGGGGAAAAAAATCAGCAATCTGTGCGTCTCTGTAAAAGCACTTTGCAGCTACAGCCTGGTGCTTGTACCTTTGTCCATCTGTAATTTTGTCCGTCTCTGCCTGGCCATTTCCTGCAGCTCCCCATCTCCCCACGGTAGAAGATCTGTGTGCGTACGTGCAGACTGCCTAATCTGTTGCTGCAGAGCTATGGCTGGGGGACTGCAGAGGATATCCTTTATCAGACTGATTAGAGAGGAGGAAAGGAGCGATGGACGGTAGGAGGGAGAAAAGAAGGATAGGAGGGGGGATAGAGCCTTCTCAGGTAAATACACCCCAGGCGCTGTTCGATCCCAACATTTAAACATGCACGTGCTCAGAGCCGCAATCCAATTATTCACTGCGAAATGCTGCTTTCAACAGCACTAACCCCATTTAAGAGGTCTCCTCACCCAGAGGACTCTTTTTAATAAACAGTAGAAAACAAGTGTTGACCAAAAGGCAGCAAACTATTGCTCTGTGATTTCTCTTTTAGCTACTTAATTAATCAAGTACTTTAGATATAATGACCTGAAGTTCATTCTTCAAAGCAACTATTTAGAAAGAGGAGGAGTAACTTAAGAAGCTTAAAGAGACCTAGTATAGATATGTTTTTTGAATGGTGATTATATGGGTATGAGAAAATGCTAATATGTCAGTGTTTGTTTTCTTGCATGTATCTGATAATCCAATGTGGTGTAAAAACAGTCCTTTCTTAAAGTCTCCCTTTAAACGCTGTTTTCCATGTGAGTAAATAGCCTCCATTGAGACCAGACCAGAGGGAGAGTAGCTAGCCAGCCCTCATTTACATAAACGCTTAATGTTCCATACACAGAGCGCGCAGGCTAAAGTAGATTGACTCTCGTGTACCCATCTTATTAAACATTTATTAAAAAATAGAGAAAACAGAGATGGAGTCTCATTGTGGTAAAAAAAAAAACTGTTCAAATGTCACACATATAAAGTGAAATAGACCTAAAAATAAAAATAAAGAGACTATTATCGAAGTGGAGGGAATTGAATTCCACCAGCCTCTGCTTGCATCACACTTGCTGATACTGTATGTTGACAAGTGGTAAATAGCAGTAGTGCTAAAACCTCTCTATTTTCCTCTCTATTTTTTTTTCCTTTTATGCCCTTTGCTAGCCAACAGCTCTTCTGTAAACCATGAAGCCGGGGCCAGAGGCCAGTCATCATCTTGTCATTATCTGATGCGAGCACCGATAACTTCCTCACTGCTTCCTTGTTGAGGTGGGGAGGGTCAAGAAGTCGGCCGGTGTCAGAAATGGAAAGGAATCTGTAGAGCTTGAGCTGTGGTATATTGATGGCATTGACATATGTAGCAGACTGTGATTTGAATTTGTGAATCCTCATTATAGCCTGAGCCTGTCTGAAGACAGCATTATTAACATAGTGAGAGGCACACATGCCCCCATGAATACTAAAGTCCTGTTTGCCTTCAGCAGAGGATTTGCTCCCAAATCGATTAGGAAAATATGTACTCTGCATCAGTATGAGTTTGAGAACTTGGCATTATTGAAGTTAAGTCAGTGTTTTTCACCTACTCAGCACAACAGCAAAATTGTTAAACTCAAGGTTAACATATTCATATTAGCCATCTTTTTTGTTAGTCAATGATTTATCACCTTAATGTATTTTTTTATCGGTCTATTTTGATCTCAGGCCTGTCAAAGACAACAATATTTTACGGTAAATGATCATCTGGAAGTGACTTCCAGAATTCGAGTCAGCAGAGTTTTGCTCATCACTATCTAATTTAGAGAGACGTCATTATGCATGCACACGCCTGTGATCTCCTGCTTTGGCTTGCCCTTGCTGTTCTCACTGTTTGCAAACAGAGTTGCCCTGGAAGCCTCTGGCTGGGCTCCTCCACTGCTAATCAGAGCTCCCACACACTGGTCTTTCTAATACTGCTAATATCAAAACAGACATGTGGTCAGTACTACTGTCTTATAAAGCATAAAGAAGTAGTTTGTTTTTTTTATATCCGGGTTAGTACATATGCAATACTACTGTATGTGGTTGAGTACAGTGATTTCTTTTGAGGAACGTTAAAGCAATAGTTTATTCACTGTCTTACTGAGAGTTAGATGAGACGTTTTAAACTATTCTGTTGTCTTTACGCTAAACGAGTAGCAGCTTAGCTCAAAAACTGAAAACGATTTTGTTACAGTGTTCACAGTGCAAAGCTGGTTGGTTTTCCCCTGTTTCCAGTCTTTCTGCTAACCTAAACCTCTGCTGCTGGCTGTGTCCAACCAGACAGACATAAGAAGCATCGATCTTTTATCTAATTCTGCGTTTGGAAGAATGCAAACAAGTGTATTCGGCTATTTCCCAAAATGTCAAGCTATACTTCAAAGAGCTGCTGTTGGCATTGCACTACACCCTCTATTTTTATATTTTTTTTGTAGTTGACATGACATAACGTTGATTTTCTTCCTTGACAGCTTTGACATCAGTTACAAAAACATAAGATGAGGAAGAAAACTACAAAAATGTCATATTTTAGAGTCAGTTCCTCAAAATTCATAGGAACTGTTTCTCTCTCTCGACTCACTATTTTGTCCCGTGAAAATCATACAGGAAGAAACTCACACTGATTTCTCAAGTGATTCCTGTCTATAAAGCAAACATGACTCTAGTGGTTTCTCATGTGCAAACACTAGCTGTCTTGCTGTTGCCCACACATAAAACTGCTGGATGCAACAAGTCCAGGCAAGAGCTCTGGAGATTGTCAAAAGTCATTATCTGGAAATGTAGGAAATGTCTAACTGAGGCAACAGGCTGAGGGGAGGTGGTACAATATTAAAGTGAGTTACAACACCTCATGAAATAACTCTTGGAAATCATTCAATATCAGATTGATATGTGCACAGCAGTGTAAGACAAACCAAGGATACAATTTCCCTTCACTTGTGTGTGCGTGTTTCTGGTGTGCGTGTGTGTGTGTGTGTGTGTGTGTGTGAGTCAGTGTTTGCAAATGTGATAGCTTGTAGGTCTCTCTATGATCTCTTGCCCTCTGGGCTGCAACTAATTAGAGTTGCAACAAGGCCTGATTAGGATTCCTCTGTGATTCACAACCTCGGCGACCTTTCCATCCAGCCTGCAGAACTGATCCCGACCTAATGCAATTGCTCCTATTGCAGTGTTCTGAATGTGTGGATTGCTCATTTAGCTGTTTGTCAAACATGCAGTGTACAACCTATGGGAATGTGCCCACTCCAGTCTAGGAAGGAAGCTTAATATATGTTATTACGGAGCGCAGGATATTCTAAGGATAAATAAAAAAAAAGAAGCATGACTCATTCCTCATATGAGTGTTGCTATGGTCTAATAGGTACATGATTTATTAATGTGATTCAGCAAAAAAACACACCAAATCCCTCTTTGCATTCTGCTGTGAACCTGCCACTGGGAATATCTCGAACACCACAGCCGCTTGTCCTTGGCCACTAAGGATTACTTCCAGTAGCCAGCTATTGAAAGTGTTTCTTTTGAACTCACATTTCCAAATTAGGATTCTAATTCACACTATGAAAAATTAATTACCATTTTCTGGGCTTTCAAAGGGAATGATTAGATCCACATACGGTTGGTATTAAATAGGTTAAACAGAGGCTTTCCTTTCTTTCTTGGGGACATTTTTATTGCTTGGTCAGGGTGCCGACTGTTGAATAAGTGATGACCTTCATGCCGTGACTGCCTTAAAGCGGTTGTCTAAAAGTCAGAGCCTAGGTTTAAGAGGGCACTCTCTACTCCTAATACAACGGTACTTCAGCAATTATTCAACAGTCTCGCTTGAGAAGTAGATTTCAACAGATGTGTAGAATCTCCACTCCTGCTGTTACACTTGAGGAGGTTTTTACATATAAAAATGCAGAACATGTTGTCAGACAAGAACGAAAACACAGTCATAGTATCTGTCATAACTTTTTTTTTTTCGCCTCCCCTTAGAAGGAAGGAAGGAAGGATAAACTCAGTAGCCAATGTTACTCGCGCAGTCTTAACATCTTCATACCATCCCATTCTGACAGGCAGTAAAAGAAACACACTCACAACAACAGAAACAGACTTTGCTATACTTCAGGGCTGCAAACACCCAACACTGTATGCAGCACTTACACGTAAACGTCATTTAAAGAACTTGACTGACAAAGTGTTTAGCACCTATCAGTGCGGTCATGTCGGCATATGGCAGGAAATGTACTGTTTATTCATTTTAGACGGAGCCGTTAATTGAAGTGTTTTCATTTGATCTGAAAAAAAATAAAGTTGCATTTTATTCAAGAGCTTTGATCACTGGCATATGCCTTTACCCTTCACTGTATCCTTCAAACAACTATTCTTATTGTTCTTGTTAATTAATGATGTTTCATTCAGGATTTCATTTATATGACAAATTAAGAGCCGTTCTGTCTTGACTGATTGCCAAGTGTTTAACTTCTTTGTCTATTTCAATAAGCAATATTTAGGTATGTAATTAATTTCTTTTGCTGGAAACACAATTGATTCATTTAAAAGAGAGGATTCTCCTTATCATTTTCCCAGAGGGTTTGCACCCACAATTTCCTGTTCTATTTCAAGCATATAAACTGTTCAGTCGAGGCCAATCCCAATCAGGACACATTTAATGATAATGGTGGACTCTCACTAAGCTATTCAAAGTTAGCTGACCTTACAAAATTGAAATGAAAGGAAATTAATTTTCATTGAAATTAACAATATGCTTAACAACCAATGGCAATTTAGCAAAGCTTGAAAAGTTTTCCATCACGTCATGTATGAATATTCTGGAGACAATAGACCTTAAACACTAGTGTATGTATTCGTTGATTATTATGGACGGAGAAGAAGCTGTGATTTGAATGTTTTAATAGATAATGACACATTACTCTGCATATTTAAATGAACTGTTTCCCAAAACCTCTACATTCCTGGGTGCCCCTGTGTATTAAATATGGGCATGTGGTGGTGGATGGTTTGAAATAAGGAAAAAGAGAGGTCCTTGTCTCTTTTCTAAAGCCATTACTGGACAATAGATATCGATTTCTGCTGCACCACACATCGGAATACTATATGGTGATCCATTTATCTGTTAATCTGTCTGCAATCAGAGGTGGAGAGCCAAAGCGGACGAGAGCCAATACACCAAAGTCTACACAACGTTCTATAAACTAATTAATCAATGTTAGACCTAAGCAGAAGCCAAGTAACCGGTGTGAGAACTGCAAAAGAGCAACACTGCCCCCTACTGTCAGTCTACGCTAATTCAGCAAAAAGTAAAAGCAGTTTTGGCACCCACAGTAGCATTAAAATGAGAAAACAGGCCCTGCCAAATGCTGTCATATTGTGTTTTCTGGATAAAAGAGATGACCACTGATTCAGCTGTTGTGAAGCTGAGGGAAATGAGCATATGGCCACAGTAACTAATACAGAACACGCCGGCAATGTTAATTATAATTCACAGATTTAATAGAGAAGTTTGGCTTGAGCAAAAATTCAAGGTTAGTGTATGATTAATGCACGATACAGGGATTAAATGTTGCCGCTGGTAATACGGGAATCAGTTGCCAGCAACCTTTACAGCAATCTGTTAGAGGAATTAAGAATTAGTCTTATTATTTTTCCAATGAAAATTAAAAAAAGAAAGTGGATATAGATATGTTTCAGACTTAACAGTGAAATCCTCATTAGTCGTATAACAGGTTTCGACTGTACGTACTTTCTGTATCACAGTTTTGTAATACTAATCTATATTACTGTGACATTAATGCGTCACAGGCTACAAATGCAAAAATTTAAAAGTTAAAAATGATATTATAATAAATTCTTTGTAAGTCATATTTTCTGACCCAAGCCCAATATGTACGCACACCACCAGGCAAAAGTTTGGATACACATAAAAATGGCCATGTTTTTTATAAAAAGATACATGTCCTCAGATGTTACCATCATTGCACATGGTTGGTTACACGTCATTCTAATGACCAGTTATCCATTTTAATGAATACATTAGCATTAGCAAACATAGCAAGACATTACTAATGTTTGCAGAATTTAGAATTTTACAATATGAACAATGTCTACACATTCATCCTGATTAATTTGATGTTATGAAATCTGCTTTTCTTTCACAAACTCATCCAAACTTTGGATTGGTAGTGTGTATACAGTATATACATGTGATGTGTTGTATTTTACAGGTGGGTGTACCTGTGTGTCACTTTATGTAGACTAAGAAACATCATGTCATCACTTAAGAATCACATTATTAAGCTCTAACCTATTACTGTCATAAAATAGGGAAAGACTGTGAAGTGGCAAGCTGGTTATGAATAATGAGGGTTATTTAACCTTTAACCTTTAAGAAGACTGTAACTCTTTAGGAGCTCAAACAAGTTAATGAAACAAAAGCTCACTGTTGCCAGTTTGGTATCTACTCAATATTCTTTTACGGATTTCCAGAAACTATACGGCAGGAAATCCCAATAAAAGGAATCATTCAAAGGGGTCCATTTTCAAAGGTAAATATGTCAGACATTAAAAGGCTCTTTTGAAGTGAAATGGAACAGAATTTTAATGCAGCTCCATCCTCTACCTATTTCTGTAGCCTATTGCAGAATAAATTGATTAAAGATCAGTGGGAACTTGATGTGTACTTTATGTGCCTCTTGAGGCTTGAGAGAACTTCAGCAAATGTCATGCATCTTTATCTACAATAATGATATGATTACCTTCAAATCTTCAAAGCATTTGTTGGTGTTTACAGCGATGTGTCATCATAACACTAACAAACCACAAAAATATGTTTAGTTTATCCTCAATCCTGGCATACATAATTCACTATCATGCCACACGGGCCATTGGAAGGAGTTTATGTCTTACAGCATCTGTAGCAGTAAGTGAGTGGAAAGTCACTCAAGGACACTTGTACGTATATACTATACTATATCTATATATGACTTAATATAAACACTAACTCATATTTATTGTTCAATCAAAACCCTGTTCATTAAATGTTTCTCTCTTTTAGTTCTTCTTCAATTTTCCATTAATTTATATTTTTCTTAGGCTGTTTTAGCCCCTTCTAATGGAACCAGACCTTAAAGCTGCTGATCAACAATTTAATATAACAATAATAACAACAAATCAAATGCTTATGGGTAAACATTCATAGTGATGAACCCCCAGAGAATTATCACCCAACAACTTTTTACTGTTTTACTTTGGTTCACTCTCACAACTCAGAGCAACTTTAGAACTTCTTCTGGAACATTTTTTTTTCAGTATAGCAACAGCAGTGTTTTATAGTAATCATTGTCCTACTTCCCCGTGGGTGAGACAGAAACTCCAAGAATCATTATGTCCGGTGGACAGGCCACACCTTTCATTTCTTTCGGCTTGGGGCACTGGTGTGTATAAGTGGTGTATAAAGGATTTGTCTGACATAGTGGCATATAAATCTTTGCCCAGCGGAGACCTGAAGTTCATCTGGCCAAAATGTCCATTGTGTTTTGATGCTTGAAGCTTGATGCTTCTATCTGCTTTTCTGATGACCAATATAATAGCAGTAAATAGATGTAGCTTCTATCACAGAGTAAGTGTCCTAGATGTGTTTACATGTACTGTATGTGTGAGCGAGAATTAACTGGTGAAACCACAACCTGTTTTCATAGCTTTAAAAGTTGTTAGCACAAATAAACTTTCCCATTTCTCCTTATATGCTCACTGTATGATATTTGTCAAGACCGACAGAGAGTAATACTGTGAGTACAGAGGCAAGAAATTAACCGCTACTTGGAAGAGAATTACTGCTGTGCCAGTTTGAATCTATAAAAGGTCACAACAGCTTAATATTTACCATTCATAGAGAAGTTAATTCCACTGCCTTTCATTACTTTTCCCTATGTAAATGAATTGGAGTGTGGAGGGATGGAAGCTCCCTCACTTTTAAAGATACAGTATATCACTATTTTACTGAAAATACTTTCTAAAAGGCATCTTAACATAACTAAACCATAAAGTTCACTGCTACAACTTACCTTTAGGCCTGTGTGTGGCTTTTGACACTTTTATAGGTTATAGTGGGATTTTAGTTGAGGCAGCAGAGTCTTGATAAACTTTGATTGAGGAAAGTGTCAGACGTAATCATCTTCTTTTTTTTCTTTCAGGGCTGCTGAGTGCCACTTAGTGCTGGATGGTGGACCTGAGCACTTGTCTACCAGATGCAGAAGTGCATGTGGACATTTAAGATACTAGGTGGAACTTAACTATTTTTGTATGTTTCTACCTTTCTGCGCTTACTGTAGTAAAATATTGTTATATACACTCAGTTTATATATACTCATCTGTCTTTATTACTGGTGAAATGTACAGCTGCCCCTCTGTGGATGGAGATAATATCAATACCATCTAACATTTCCCAACAGAAAGGCTGTTTTACCAGTGATTTTCCGTGCACTTTTAAAAGGTATAAAGAACTTTATTTTCATGACCAACTTCAATGAATGGGCCGTGTCTAAGGATAGAGTATGTTGTACAGATTGAAAAGCTCTAAGGCAAATGTGTGATGTGGGGAGTCATATATATAAAACTGACCTTCTGCCTTATTCAATTTGAACTGGGATTAAATTCTAAAGTCTACCTGGGATAAAGTTGGCAAAGATGATGGATGGATATAAATTTAGCTTGACTCAACTGAAATGTCCAGTTAACACAGTGTTCACCATCAACTACAAGATAACCATCCACACTAGGTAATAGGCGCTGTCATAGTGAGGACCAGGTCTCCAGAGTTCTGATATGGAGTACTTACAGTCATTATGAAGGTAGAGGGACAGGTGCAACAGGGGCTGCACAAAGAAAGAAACACATTGTTATAAGGTAAGCACATGCTAGTGCGAACAGGTAACTTGATACAACCATGACTAACTTAACAGACAGTTTCAACAAACAGGCTCACTTAACAAAGAGCTTTCAGCAAATATACTGCATGCTACCTGCCCAGCAGTGTAGGTGTCAAGGTAGGTGCAAAGTTTGCAGCTATCTGGTGGAGAAAGTGAAGTATATACCAAACAAAGGTGCAGACATATTTCTCAGAGGCTTTGCTAGTGAATATTACACCGAAGGTTGTCATGTGGCTAGAATCATGACTTCTGTACAGTGATGTTTCTCTGAGTAGGTAAGTAGATCACGACTAACACTAACAGTGACAATGTCTGTCAGCTTTCTGCCTTCTCATGGTCAAGAAAGTATACATGCAGCTATCTATAATTAAATTCAGAGTTATACATTATTTACAGACACAGAGTTACCACAAAGATACACGGGTCTACTACAGACACAAGGGACTACAAAGAAACAAAAAATGACTACAAAGTAAAGCAAAGAGATGCAAAGCCTCTTACAGTCTGCATCAGAGAGGAAAGAGGCCTTTTCCACTGTGCATAAGAGAAACATAAACTGTTTACACCTTACTCAATCATAATGGATGGGATAATGTCCCTCACACCTGGACTTTTGGAGGTAATTACAGAATGTAAATGGATTTAATGGCTATTTCTGAAAAAAAAAAAAAAGCCAACCGTAAATGATTTCCTGTTTATCCCTTTAAAAGGCTGGCTCCATTTGTAGTTCATTTGCTTGTCCATACACACCATGTGCAAAACAGAGCACAAGGTTACACTTTGTAACGTAGTATGGCCACAGACACAAATGCGTGCAATGCTTCACTCTAACTTCTGATCACTCTGTTTCAGCAGTGTATTGTACTGTATGTCCAATATGTAATACGTGTGTGAGGTCGACAATATCAGGGTGAGCTGCACACACCCTCCCCCCCACAAGCTCATCAGTGATAAACATCAGTACGCTGTGATGCTTACTGTCAGTAAGCATCACATGATGACTTTTTGTCAGTGTCCACCGAACAGCATTGAAGCTGATATTTACATTTTGTGTTGCAGACAGCTGCAGACAAGTCGGTTTTGAGAGGAATTAAGCCGCGGCTTTGGCTGACTACCAGAAATGTCAGCGTGTACATGGGTGCATTCTCTTTTTTTTGTGTGTGTGTGTGTGGTGGGGTGTAATGAATCAGATGCCATTTTGAGAGATGCTGTTTATGAGCGTCTGGATTGACGTTGGAGGCGACAAGGGAATGTGAAGAATTTAAGGAGTGTGAGCTACACTTAACAAAATGTGACAGGCGCAAAATGACAGGGTTTGGCCCGGGAATCAGGATGCCGTACTGTGTACAAGACACACTCGCACACACGCATAGACACAAGCACAGTCGGAACACACAGATACGTACTTTGCCATGGAAAAGTGGGTACAAGCATGAGGGGCCAATTTGATCTGTTCCGCCAAACACAAATCAACGTCTGTGTGGCTCTATTTTCAAGACACACACACACACACATACACACAGTTCCAATCAACTGAGCTTCCTCAGACAGGGACAAAACAAAGTCATCTGAGCCTGCAAGTGTCTGTCCCAGCCTGGTTGTGACAGCCGGGATAGTTGCTATTAGACAGATTAACCTGAGGGATTTCTGCACAACTGAGGAACAAGGACACAACCATTTCTCTGTCCTTTACATATTTTACTTTTAGGGCTAAGGACACATGCTCTCAATATCTGAGCACCTTTTTGATTTTCTTTAATTTAATTAAAAGACGTCTACAGTGACAAATTCACATCATTTACAAGTTCACAACCTTTGAATTGTGTACATCTGAGATGTGATTAAAGAAGAAAAAAAGCCTAAAACTTCAAAGACTGTTAGCTGCCAGCTGTTATGGCAAATCTTTGACTCAATTAATGTCACATAATTGTTTCAAAAAGGGATTAGGTGGCTTTGTCCTTCAGCATGTATGTCATACTTACAATAAATTCTCTGCTACTTACACAAGTAAAACTCAACACTGGGCCTACAGCACACATGGCCACTCAGCCAGTCTCTATTAATCTACTAATGCAGAAGGTTAAGGGTAAGGGGATAACAGCAAAGGAACTTTATGTGCAGGACATCCCCACCTGATTAAGCTAAATCCCCTTAATCATCACAACTCTACGTGTATCAGCACATATGACCACCAGCGCACTAAGACTTGAAACAAGAATGTCATACCTCATCATCTCTGTAGCTTACCATCAGGCTTTTTATGGAACGGTAATTCACATTTCTCTACTTCTACATGGCCGCCTGTAACATGTTTAAAAACTGTATTTGTATTTCAACTTGCAGCTTGTTTTTTTTTACATGAACACAAAGCAACTTTCGTTCGGCGCAACTGTTCCAACGTGGAGGGAAAATTCCATTTGAAAAGACTCCATCCCTATTTGTCAAAATAATAGCTGGAGCTGTGAGTCACTTCCCAGAGCTCAGCATGGTTACGGTGAAATAATCACTGCAAAGCAATGTATTTAAAGAAGGACCTCAAAGGTGAGTGAAGAAATCTTTTCAGGAGGATAAAAGCTAAAGAGTGCGAAGCAACAAATAATATTGATGTATAGATGTGTTTACAAAAAATATAAAAGGAAACCGCTGGACAAAAAGATGATTCAGAGAAGGTGAAGTAAAAGAGAAATAAGACGAGAAGGAGAAAGGTGAAATGCAGCAGGATGACAGTGACAGACGAGAGGCAGAGCTGACAGAGCGCTCAGTGATGGCACTTTATCAGCATCTGGTCCGCAGGGTCACTTGAGCTCCTGGACTCCCTTTCTCATCTGTCTCCATCTCTCTATGTCTCTCTCCCATATCTCCTGGCCTGACTTTCTCTCCCTCTCTCCCTCTCTCCCTCCCTCCCTCCCTCCCTCACAGACTGACAGTTTCGACAGAGCGCCCAAAATGTGCGGGCGCTGCTCCTCTCTTTTTTCTTTCAAGCTTTCCATAGACTCACACAATGTGAACAGTGTCCACACATGCACGCCCACACGCCAATTAAGAAATACAACTAACAATCTAACAATAGTTGTCAATAACTTGGGAGATAGATTAATTAAAGACTTTATTGCTTTGGCATGAACATATTTAAAATGCCAGCATCCTTGTTGAGGACCACAGGATTTATGCTGACATCCCCCGCCCGATTAAATGTGATGTTTCAGGATAAAATACAGCCTTGGTGAAGGGAAGATGAGAAAGTCAGGGGAGGCCAGTCTCGTACTGCATGTGTACGACACCTTAATTGCGTCAATGATTATCCCTCCGTATTACGCTTTTGCTGTTCATATTTATAGTTGTGTCCAATTTTCATTACGCTCTTCATTATGGAGCATAAATAACCTGCATAAATGTGCTGGCACGCCACAACACACCCCCATAACATTGCCAAGTGATATCCATCTTGTCCCCCAGTGATCCAATATTACCTAGCTGAATTATGTCTATTAGCTACTTGTGGCCCCTCCCACTCCATCAGGACAGCAGGCCGCAGATGACAGCATTAACTTTTAGGGCTTTATAGCATCTTCTTTACCCAACACATACCATTAATCCACTTAATGGCCACCATGACCCCTTTCATCGTGTTTCATAAAATAAAAATATGAATAAAGCCCATTACAGTCTCTATTGTGGAGAGTCCCGGTGATAAATCAAAGCGGTTCTATTAGAAGGATTGCCTCTGTGACAAGTCAAGTCGGCTGCACTAAATCACTCTTGCTGTTTGCTTTATTAAAGCTCTTCTCTGCCCGTTTTAAACCTTAAAGCTCAAATCTTTAACTTAGCCACATGCCACATCCGAGTCATACCTCAATCCCTTCCCACCCTTTAGCCAGTTGTTATAATATTAATATTATGTACCCTCGCCTTTGAGTGACTTGTGCCTCTTGCAACTTTTGGGATTCCTCGCTTGCCTTAGATTGATGTTTCTTCTTGTTTACATCTGCTCCAGCAGAGTATGTAGAATCTTGCAGCAACACACAGAAACCTGCAAAGTGTATGATCTTCTACTCAGCTTATGTCACAAAATCACTTCTTATGTGATTTTCTGTGGTTTGAACACGCTTTATCAGTGCTGTCAGCTAAAAAGGTCGCCGCGCACAGAAACGAGACTCTCTCAGTCAAAACACGGTAAAGATACCAGAATGGCAAACATCACCATGCAAATGAAACTTACAACTTATCTTACATATTTTACTGAAAACTTGCTCTAATGCTCTAATCTATATTTCTAGATTAACAATAGATGTAATAATTTAGATTAACAATGGATCCCTAATTACCATGTGTAATAAGTCACTCGTAAACATTATAAAACGATAATTGAAGAATTGTCCCTAGACACTGCATTTTACAGCCTGCAAATGACATTTTCAGCCACAGCAGGCAGCATTTTATCTTATCTGAGAGAAGGCTCTGATAAACCCTCTGTTTGCTACTACTCAGCACCACAAAGTTACTGACAAGCTTGTGTGATCATAGTTGATCATTTAGCAGGCAAAGAGCCAGACATTTTTCTCACTTGTTGGTAGAGGCCAAAGATAAAACAAGAGTAAATGTTAGACTTGAGCTTGTGAGGTTGCCAGAAAAAAAACATCCTTCAAATAAACATGAATACTGCGTGTATCTTTACGACATGAAAAAAGTCAGTTTGCCATACCAATTTTATGGTGAATCAGCTTGTCAGTGTTGTCTTTACACCTTATACTGTACTGTTGCAATTTTGGTATAGTGGCCAAACTTCATTGCTTCAGCCTTATACATTCATAACATGATGCACAGCAGTCCAAAAAAATAGTTTTTCCCATATACAGTCATAGGAAATGTAGCAGCTAAAACAAAAATAAATAAAAAATGTTTCTAATCATCATCAACCCACCAACCCTGCAAAATGTCTCTTTTCATTATCAGAATTTGATCCATTATGTAAAAGAGCTATTTTATACCATTTATGTGAGCAAGTCAGTCATTTTGGTGAGAATGCTCAATGGGCCCAAAAATGCAAACGCGAGTGGAACATCCAGGTAATTTTTATGACTGGTATCTAGTAGGCTAAAAAAGCAGTATGGGCCACTGAAAGGGCCACTTGAGCTCTGGTAGCCGATTATCTTTAATACATACATGGTTGAACTGAAGTGTTAACTTCAGGATGTCTGTTGTTTAGGACACCTAAAAGAAATGGAAAATCTCTCTCTTAAAAACTTTTAAACCCAGTGATGAACTGTTGACTTAATCACCAAAGGCCCATCAAATATGATACAGAGTTGAAAAGGAAGCTTCTTTAACCTCATCAAGAGCATAAATGCCAAACTCTATTAGTCATTTCCTCATTTAGTTATATTTGTGGATTAAATAAAGAACAAGATGCACAATGTGCATTCAGATTTGGAGCAAATCACATGACAAAGCAGCCATCTGCTGAGGCTGGGCAAAGGCTAATCATACAGTGTAAAGGGTGAATGTGTGCCTGTTTGTGTGTGTGTGTGTGTGTGTGTGTGTGTGTGTGTGTGTGTGTGTGTGTGTGTGCGCACAGTGAAAATATTGTGTGGATGAGGAGCTCAGGTACAGGTACTGTTGAATTATGGAGCAGGACCTACCTGAAAAGAAGTCAGGAAAGTGTTCTTGGAAAAAAAAAGAGTCCTCTGTTTTCACCTTCACCCCCCCCCCCCCTCCCCCTCCACACACACACACCTCCAATCTTCTCCTCTCTTCTGGATTCTTCTTTGTGGTGACTCAGGGGGAAGTCCTTTGCTTTCACTTCAAAGGATTAGCTTCATTTTTTTTCTTCTCTAACACTTGGCAAAAATCTACTTTCATTAATGGGTAACAACCCTTGTGATTGAGCGTCACATATAGTTTGTTGTTCGGGCAATACAAACCAGTTTGTGCTAGGACACAGTATTGATAAATGGAATTATCCTTAACAGAAATGCTATCACTAGCAGTGGTACAAAGGCCTTTCAGTAAATTCTCAATTTGAGGATCTAACACTGCCCTTGAATTGTTTAGGCGCAACTGAGAGGGGTAGAGGAATTAATTTCAGATATTACCAAACAGCGGGGTACACAGCTCCCCAGGCACCACAGACAAAATCTTTCATCCATGTGAAAAAAATTGAATGGGGATTTAAGGAGAACACAGATAATTCAATCTTTATCTGCGGCTACCAACAATGAAATATTAAGTTTGCATTGGATTCTGTGTATGAATGAAAGGACAACACACCTGAAGCATCTCCCTCCTGCTCTTGAGTAAAAGAGTAAAGCATGTATAGATACACGCTCGACATAAAAGGTTCTCATCAACATATCAAAGCGGTATTGCCTCCTGTTCCACATGTTATATGCGAACCCAGTGGAAGCCAACAAGACAACGTACAGGCTTCCTCTGCGACTGCACACTTATTTATATATATATATATGTATCACGCTGACAGCTCCTGCAGATAGCAGACAGTTGCAGATGGAGATAACGCTCAGGTGTCAAGTACACATACACACGCACATACACAACAAGCATTTTGCTCCACAACCACCACCACCATCAGCACCTCGCCCACTCACATTTACAACCACACGATATATGGGAGAAGGTTTTAGAGGAGGAGATAACACAGGAAGGAGTGAGACGAACAAGACTGGCTTAGTCACATTGACTCAAAGTCCCCGAGATACCAATAACAGCATACAGATACTACTCTAGAAACGCTCGAGTGTAGCGTTAGAGTTGTCAACATGCATCTAATCCACTAGTTTGGAGACCGTTACGCTGAGTCAATATGCAATTTGATGCAGGTTGGCTAAGAACATTGGATTGATTGATTCTGACCTTTTCCCTGACAGTACCTGCTGTATGCATTCTCCACAAAATAATGAAAAGTGTTGAAATCCCTCTATCTTTAGCTTTTGCCTCTTTTCTTCTCTCAAATAAGGGCCTGTTGTTAATCCCACTCATATGTCTGGCTGTAGGTCTGCTTTCTCCACTTTATCTCTAAGAGCAGGGGGAGACAGACTCAGAGGGGTGATACCAGCCGTATCAATTTGTGCAAAGACACACACATACACACTGACACTGGTTATAGCAGGTGATTGTGCACAGCTTTGCTATAATCCTTAACTCCATCTAGCCTTAAACCATAACTACAAGGTGATTTGTGATAAAAACTGAAAACTCTTCAATATCATTATACATATACTGACAAAAGGTAACATATAATACTTACTTTGAAAACCTGCTAATTCAACCACACTAGCAGCATGACAAATAATGTCAGTTTACGCCACGTTGGTTTAAACTGAAATATCTCAGCAACATATTGACGCAATGTCATCTGACGTTTTGTGATTTTGGTGAAGGTAAGATCATGTTTCATGACCAGAAAATGAAGAAATACGGAAAAAAACTAGAAATTGCAAATAGTAAAGTTATGTAATAAAAGGTTTATTGCAGTTGTATTCATGGCTAGTCAGTACTAGTCAGCTAGTCAGTCCTCGTTTAATGTCCTTTCATAACCATTTCTATCAGTGGCAACCTTCACTATGACACCACTACTATTACAGACAGAGATCAGACAACATAACAGCTCCATGACACATCACGATCTGTGGTTTTAAGTGAAAATACAACTACTGGATGGATTGCCATGACATTTATTACTGAGATTCATGCCTCTTTCAGGTTATATTTGAATCACTCTGGTGATCCCCTAACTTTCACAACTCCCTCCACAATCACTTCAACAAGGAGAAATCAATAGAACATGTATAGAATGCTTATTGAGGTTAACAACAGAAAATGATTTGGCGATTAGCCCCCATCACTGTGATGCCTCTGGAAACATGGTAGACTGATGAAGATAGAAAGAATCCCCTAGGGTGTAGACACTGGTGGTGGTGGAGTAAAGCAGCTGATGGAAGGTGGAATTTTCCAGCTGTATTGCCTGGATCATCCTGCTTGATAAGGTGGTGATGGAGCTCGAGGAGCATGGGCCCAGAGATAATTGCCCAGAAATCTGAATGTCTGAGAGGGATTTGGGGCAAAAATGAAGTGATGGAAGAAGTTCAAATGGAAATCTGGAACTCCTGATAGGAGATGTGAGAGGAAAAATCTTCTCTATTGACCTTCAGCCAAAGCTTAATTTTAAACCAACCAAAGATACCTGCATAACTAATCACCAATATTAGCCTCAGCAAATTAACAAGTAGTTAGGATTGTGACACAGTAAAAAGCAATAGTGAACCTGCTAAATGTTACATTTGCTAAAAATGAGCATGTTAGCATTCAGCGTGTTTTTCCACTTAGGTAACATACAGTCTTGTTTCTCCAGTCAGCTGATTCCTTAACTATCATGTACATTTAAAAAAACTGCTAAACCTCTATAGCTGGGGTAGGAGATTTTTTCCGGAGAACACTGATTTCTTTGCCACGGGTAACCAGGTTTCTAACAAGGTTTTTACAGGAGCACATGTGCATGACGAAAGACTGCAGACTGACAGGAGCAGAGTAAGGGTCTACACTGTTTAAAATATAAATTTAATAAAAACTAATGAAATAAATTAATCACCACAGTAAGTCAAACCTCAGGAAACATAAGTGATTGTAAATGACTTATGACAATACACTTAGCAAAAACAAGACTTCCAAAGGGGAATGGGTTTTGGACATGATGGCCACAGAAATGTTTTCTCTTTATCCTTTCTGACAAATTCTCTTCAGGTTTTGTGTTTTGCCAGTGTCCTTGTCACTACTGGCAGCGTGAGGCAGTAGCTAAAGCCCAATCAGGTTGCACAGTTAGCAGTTACTCACAAAAAGATTTGCCGTGTCTCCCAGCACAGTCACAACAGCATGGACGAGACACCAGGAGATCCGCCATTACACCAGGGGAGCTGGATAGGGCAGTAGTAGGGCAACAACTCAGCAGCAGGAGCTTTATCTGCTCTTTTGTTCAAGGGGGAACAGGAGGAGCACAGCAAGAGTCCTACAAAGTGACCTTCAGCAGGCTACTGATGTGCATGTTTCTGACCAAACTGTCAGATACACACTCCATGAGGGTGGCATGAGGGCTCTGGGTGTCCTATAATATGGCGTGTGCTCATAGCTCAGCACCGTCCATGCAGCACAATTGGCGTTTGCCAGAGAACACCAGAATTGCCAGGTCCGCCACCGGCCCCCCATTTTTTTTTTTCAGATGAGAGCAGGTTAACACTGAGCACATGAGACAGGTGAGAAAGAGTCTGGAGACAATGTGGCGAACATTATGCTGCCTGCCGAGTATGACCGGTTTGGTGGCGGGACAGTAATAGTCTGGGGAGGCATGTCCTTGGCTGTGACATGAAGGATGGCACAGAGCTACATGTCATAGCCACTAGGACCCTCACTGTTAAGAGATACTGGGATAATCAGATTGACTGTCACCTTACGCTGGTGCAATGTGCCCTGGGTTCTTCCTAAGAAGACCAATGCCCGGCCTCATGTGGCCAGTGTGTAGACACTAGTTCCTGGATGATGGAGGCACTGATACCACTGACTGGCCCTCATGTTCCCCTGACCCTAATTCAATTGGACACCTACACAACATTATGTATGAGAGCATTTGATTTCAAGTTGTATAATTATAACTTGTTGGAGGTTTTCTTACCTCTGGAGGAGAACTTAGACAGTTCAGTTTTCACATTGGCACACTCACACAACCACTAGCATGCCTGAGGATGGGATGCAACCATAAAACTGATTTCAAATGCTGTCAGCATCAACAAGACAAAGACTGTATCACATCAACCCCAAGTGAATCAACACCCTCTTTCTGTGAGAAATGTATGCGATTGAGCACATTTCAAAGTGATACCACTTCCCATTGGTGGACTGAAGGGTCATAATACCCAGTTGGGAGGGTCACAATACAAAGAAACATAACATCCCTCTCCTTTCAGACGTGGTGTGAAAAAAATGCTCATTCAAACAGGAAGCAAGCCACTCTTTTATCAATCCATCAAACTAAAGGACGTCTCATGCAAACTAGAAAAATGCCAGTTCTAAATGAAATTCTTGCTCAACTTGAAAAGAAAGCATGAGAGTTTAAGTAGAAATCTCTTTTCTGGCCTGAAAATCAAACTGGCCATCATTCTGTCCTGCCTCGCCCCTCTCTTGGGGACTTGTCACATTTATAACATGTAGTCATTTTCTCAGCTGTCAAACCATGCTCTTACCAAGCTCTCTTACCCAACGCAACCTGTCAACTTCTAATTCTAATCTGCTCAGTGTCTCTCTCTCTCTAGATCTCTCTGTGCATGAGTGTGCTACAAATCAAGTACTGTTTTTAAAAAAATGTCTTTGGAATTATAAGGAGATTGTTTTATTCATTATTAATGTGTGTGTTTCTGTGTGTGTGTGTTCTGTGACAATCCGGACAGAGGTGGCATAGCAAAGTAGGTCATGACAGAGGTTAGTACTGCATTAGTGACTGTCACTTACAGGACGGGAGAGTGCAGACACCAGGGCAGCCCTCTCCCTATCACTCACAGCCTCACACACACAAACACACCAGCTTTTTCTGAAACTCTGTGGCGTTCTGTCATGGATCTGAGCCATAAGGCTGTGACACACATGGAGGGCAGTGTCTAGAACAGATGGATGTACCCAGTTTGTCTTTTGTGTATGCACACACATGCATGAAACAATGCCTGGATATGACAAGACCTCTTGACCTGGCAGAATTGAAAATGTTTGCCCTTGCCAAATATTCAGAATATTCAGCTTTCTCTTTTTTCTTTTCTTTTTGCACTTCTTTGATGATTTCTCTTTTTAGTCTGGAGTGCTTTTTAACGGCAGTGGTTACATTTTCAAAGATTTGCTCCATCTAATCACAGATGAAGACTTTGTATCGGTATCCAGTTTTCAGCGTTGACTTATGGAAATCTGTCTCATTACTTCTGCTTTCAAACTCTCACAAAAAAAAAACATAATGATCCAAGCTGTTTCTGTTGTCTGCTGCGTCAGTCATCGATTTTTTGATGTTCTAAGTCTCCTCAGTTTCTATCCTCAGAAAGTCTGGGATAATTATGGGAGTAAAAAGGCTCACTCTCAGAGCAGATTAACAACATCTCACTAGGATGAACTCCTCACTCCCTTTTATCTCCTCAAACGCAGTAGAAGAGAAGACGAGTTACGTAACTTCCCACCTTAGGGACCCAGCCGACTTTCCACCCAACTTCTGTCTGTCTCTGCATGTCTGGGGTGTCTGCTAGTCCTCTGCTATTTGATGTGCGTGTTTGAAGCAGCCATGCGACTGGGGTGAGAAGGATGTGCCTGTTGTTCACAGCTCTTGCTGCTCTGCTCTCTTCCCCCCAGGAACGAGTTTCAAAGCATGGCAAAGTTGGACCTTTCCTAGTTCTACATTTAACACCTTCTCAAATCGCAGTGTCAAGGTGCTGGATAGCTTTCTTCCCACCTTTTTCTTTTATCATATCTAAAAAAACCTTCCTTTTATTAATAGGGCTTAAAATAATAAAAAAAAAACACTTCACGTCACTTAGCTTAAATGTATCTTTTTAAGGAAATGAACGCATGCTCCAGGTCAACTTTTGCAGAGCCCAAAAGTCACTTGACCACACAGGGTGAGGATATTTGATCATGTCAGACTGACGAAATGTTATATATAAAAAAATACATTTATTTGCAATTAGTTTTAGATTTATAGCTTATTTCTGCCTCAAATTACCACTTGTGTTGTATCATTAAAGATGGTAGCATTTTAAACAGCACTCATCATTTCCATAAAATATAAGGCTTGGCTCTGCTATCTAGAGGGCAAAGAGAACTCTGCAGCACTGAAAGCAAACTGAAAATGTCTGAATGGCGCAACCTCTGGACAAAAACTGAATACAAATATGAGATTTCTACAGACAAGTGTTCTTACATGTACCAAAAATAAACAGTAAGGTCTCTGTTTAAATTTGAGTAGGTTTATCTAAGTATTGAAAGAACTGTGTGTGAGATTATAGTTTATTTAAAAACATAATGCAGATATTGCATGGGTTCAGAAGTAATTGAACTATATATCTTGGGCATCTGTGAGCTGTTAGTTCATGCACAAAAGAGCTCACGTGAGGCTTAAAAGTTGATTGGTAGTTGACATCTAGATGGACGTGCATTTATCTGTCAATGTGAGAAGTATCATGAAGTGAAGAAGATAATGAGGCTCAAAAAAGCAAAAATGTCAGAGACATAAACGTTGTTTGTGAATCAATAGTTGAGCAAATAATAAAATTGCAAACAACCTGGTAAACCAAATAGTTTGTGTTTTGTGGATTATCAAATTTTGATTTGCATAAAGATGAAAACCCTCCACAAGATTGCTCTCCAGGAATTAGGGATGCATGTTTCTTGTCAAAAGACTTCATGGTCCCAACATCAGAGGGGTTTGCACCACCAGATGTAAACCCCTGGTAAGGAAACAGAAAGACTACCAGGCTGGAGGAAACCATACATGATACACAACGTTACTTCTGTTGTTTCTTTATATTTTCTACTAGCTCTGACTTAAAACATAACATTTTCTGATTGCAAAGACACAGTAGATACAAAAACACTTGTTTCTAGTCAAACAGTCATTACATGCTCAATCTTAAACCCACCACTAGTGGTCACTAAAAAGCCTTAAAGTCCACTAATCAACACTATGTGATCCGAATGCAACATATGGTGTTTGTCAGCATGTGAACAGTGCCAGTCAGGCCACACAGCAGGGGTTGAATAGGGTATCACTTTGGGTGACTGCCTTCTCAACTTTATTTCTAGATCTGCTTCTAGTTTGTACTCTGTTAAATGACTTAGTGCCACTAAAGAGCAGATCAACATGCTTACAGGTCAAGGTGTTAATGAGAGGACCATACCGTTTTCCGCTGAGGCTGGCAGGTGGAGGTGTGGAGTTATAAAGGGGAGAGGTAGCCAAGTAGAGATGTTCTCTGCACCTCTATAGTCCTGTAGGACTTGGCCCTTTTCATCTGTAACCACAAGCTGCTCTGCTACACTGAGGCCTCAAACACAGGTAAGTTTCTCTGCACTCCCTCAAGATTTCAGTTTTAAATTTTATGTGTATAACAACTAGGAAGAAAGTAAAGAGTAGCACAGGCAGGGATCTATAATTCAACTAATCTATTGTGCCAAGGAGCCTGGCGTGCTGCCAAGAGAGATAGAGGAGTGGCGGGCCAGAAGGAGTGCTCCGCCAATGTTGGCACAGGTGCATTGTTAAAGGCACTGTTAAAATGATTCATTTTCTATCCAGTAATCTGCAGTACACTATAAGATGTCCACAAAAGGTCTATATAGCTTCTAAATGACTGCTAAATATGTTTTTCACCTTGAAACAGGAGCTGAACTTCAAACCCGGGAGAATATCCATCACAAATGGGATTTAACTAATAACAATCCTGTAATTCTGGACAGATCATTCCCACTCTGGAGCACTATAGCTACTCATATGGAGTACTAGCTGGGGACTGACCTTGAGGATACACTGACAGTATCCACGATGATGATTTGGGGACACAGACAGTGGTTCTAGCTTGTAATAGATGGTGCTAAGATAAAATAAGGCTCTAAGTAATCTAAATAAAATCCATTTTCAATTTTCTTCAATAGGAGCTGTGTAGAAATAACATTAAACATAACCTTTGTCGCAAATAAGAACTACGAAATACCAAACATCAAAAATATATCAGTTGTGGAGGTCAATTTATCTGTCCAGTTATTTCAGTCATTTAGATGCATCATATCACAGCTTAAAGACCACCAAAGTCATCAAGATGCAATTCTTAACCCTCCTCGCTTTTCTCAATCTTTGACTTTTTCTGCTCGCCACGTGCTTATTTGTAACATATAGAGATTTAGAGTCAGACATCATCCTATGACTTTTCTACATACCTTGTTTCATCGTGGCTTTTCATCCTGGCCTTTGATTTGAAATGACTGAATTATTCAGTTTGCTGCTCACTTCAAAGCCCTTATTTTGAGTTGGGATACTGCTGCGTGCCTTCTATGTTGTCTCTGGGCTATTATGCTCTTAAGACCTGAGGTTGTCTAGAGTAGTAGAATTTCAAACATTACAAAATATCTATATCTAAACTAAAAAATAAAAATTGTCTTGTAACTTGTGTCACGATATAGATCAGATCAAACATTAGCACTTTTAGCTTTTGACCATCTGGCCTCAAGGTATTAAGTATTGATAGGCAGATTCACTTTTACTCTTTGTCTTTGAAAAATAACATAAAAATTTGATGAGGTGTCTACCATTTTAGTACTCCAAGAGGTCTCCTTCCTATGGCCAGGGTACCATGGGTGGTGTCTGTGATGTTACTGCTCATGCTCAACTCCCAAGGGGTGTCCACGGCCCCCGTCCAACACCTGTGCGGCTCCCACTTGGTGGACGCCCTCTACTTCGTTTGTGGTGAAAGGGGGTTTTTCTACAGCCCAAACCGAGCCCACAAACGGGACCTGGAACATCTGCTTGGTAAGACTGCTTTAACTCCAGGAACAGCTGTGACTTATTTTGTTTGAGGCATGTAAAATAGCTTTTAATTGTACCCTTGATGGTGGGAGATCAGAAAAGAACAGTATGACATTGCCCCAAAACCCCAGGTTGGCTTTGTGTCCCAGCAGCCTCTGCCTACCGTGTTCAAAGTTCAGACTCTAATGAGAACGCCAATTTGGATGCTAGCTGGGTGAAAACTGTTAAGGGAACATGCTGGAAACTTCACTGAACTAAATTTATGTATTTCTCTGAACCATTGTTAGTGTACAAAGACTTGCAGCATCTTTTGAATTTAGCGGTGTGGCGATCCGTTTTCTTATTGTTGTTTTCAACATCTGTGAGGAGACAAATCCTATAGCCGCAAATCTTGTGAAATCCCCAAATTCCTCATTACATTATTCCCAAAACACATTATTTGGATCTTCTGCCTCAAACATACTATTGATGTTTTGAAGTTAACTTTAGAGGCATAAGTTAGCTAGCTCTGTCATTTCCTCTCTTGAAGTAGGGACTAACAAGACTAAATGGATTGGGGAGATCAGATTACCCAACTATTAAGTACATAAAAGTGTAAACAGTCTAAATGGCAGTTTAAGTTCGAGTAAGATTTAACACAGCGCGATGGAAACTTTCTCCTCTCCAAAGGGTTCTTGTCTAAAAGGGCCAAGCAGAAGCAGCGGCTGTGGAGGGCTCTGTCTGGACATGACGAGCCCAAGGTGAAGAGAGGCATCGTGGAGCAGTGCTGCCATAGGCCATGCAGCATTTACCACCTGGAAGGCTACTGCGACTGACTTAATACTCCACAACTAGCACCACTCATAGTTTGTAAAAAGGTCCTGGAGTCAATTTCTGGACCAACACTGGTTATGTCTTATCAACTGAAGAAAATAAAGCTTCATGACCCATAACCTAAGACTCCTCTGTGCAAAGATGTGAATTTGTTTCCTTTGTATACTGAATGAAACGTAGATTGCAATAGCTTTTTTTTTGCTGCTGTGCACTAACCTGCGGCTGCAGTCCTAGAGTGCTCTCTACTGGCTGAGGACAGACATGGCCAGAGGGACCTAAAGTAACAAAGGCTTTGTACACAACATTTTTACACTTTGGAACTAAATAAATTTCAGTAACACGTTTGTTTAAGAAGTGTATTAAAATCTGTCTTTATTTACAAATAAGAAAGGTTTAAATGCTTTATCACATAAGAACTGCTACAAAGTTATGTGTTATCTTACATTTTTGAACAAATTATGCTTTTGTTCTTTGAATTGTAAACACTTAAGTCTTACATCCATCTATGTCCTTGTTATTTTTACAAACACACAGACACCATCTGGTCCTAAACGTTCTATTAAAATAATAATAAAATCAAAACAGAAAAACACAGACTACCACCTGAATGCAGTTAACATTTGTAGGACTGTAATAAGTATTCAAAAGACCAAGCATTAGAAATTAAAGTTAATTTAAAATAAACAGCCAATTAGCTGTCAGTTCTTGTCTGGTAGAAGAGCTCCATTACGCATAATGATTTCCTGACAAAATAAACAATGAATTAGGATTCATGAACAAAAAAATTACACAAATCAAATATTGCCATATGCCATATCAGGTGTTACGGTGAGGATAGTGTAATGCTTACCTTCTCTAAGAGGTTCAGCTGCTTCTGTTTGCCTGTTCTCCTTGTTGTGTTGGAAAGCTTTGCTGGGATCAAACCTGCGTTGATGAGCCCCAGGTAGTTTTGACTTGAGCTGCTCCAGATCACTCTTCTGTCGGCTCGCCTGGGAGCGAAGCTTAGACACCTCCTACTCACACACAGCCAGGAAAAATAAGGATGAAGCATGGGCACCTGAGGTTGAGATTCTGAAAAACAGAGTCTTATGTTTCACCTGTTTCAGGGAAATATTCTCATCTTTCAGCTTCATCACGTGTTTGATCTTCTGTTTCTGGTTCTGGTGGCCCAGCAGGCGAGCGTAAGCATCAGCCAACTTGTTTAATTCCTCCTGATTCACCCCGTTCTCATTGAGTAGTGCATTTCGTTCAGCTGCAAATGCATTGAGTTGTTCCTGTGGAAACAACAATACGACAAAGTAAAAACTTATGTCCAGCAATATTTTTGTATGGCAAACAACTGTCTATTTACAATTCCAACAGACATCAAGCAGCAGCATTTACTTAGAGGTATAGTTCAAGCCACCTGACATATGGCCAGAAATACAGCTATCCCACTCCAATGGAAAAAATCCAGCTAGTTACTAAAGCTTGTCTGTTGTTTAATGCAGTGCTTGGTATAGGCATTGTTTTTATCAGAGCTTTATTTTGCTGGAAACAGCCATGCTGGGCCTGAACATGTAGGCAGTGGAGCATGGTCATGTGACATGTTACATGGCTTTCCAGTGTGCAGTGTTTCCAATTTTGCTTGTATGTTGCTAGATTTATTGACTTTTCCCAGAAACCTTTGGTGAGACATTAAATACTTTGCTTGCTATAAAAACTATCACTTACTGTTTCCTACTGCAAATATAAAAATGGATTAGAGCAACTTTAATGAATTTTTAATTTAATCTTTAATCTAGGCAATATTGAGATTTTATGTGTGCATGTGACTGACCTGGAAGGGTTTGACTTTAGCAAACAGTTCCTCGTATTGTTGCCTCCAGTGCTCTGTCTCTGAATTTGAGAAGCTTTGAAGAAATGAATTATGATTAGAAAATTAATAAATAATACAACATACACAAAACAAACAAATCCAGTCTTCCTCACCCTTTCTCTTGTGCCTCAGTTATTTGTCTTTCGTGTTCCTGTCGCTGCTCCTCCATCTCCCACTGCAGTGTAACCTTCTCCTGAGTCAGTAATTCTACCTGCCTCTGAAGAGCCTTCCTGTCTCGTCGTTGTTCTTCAGCCTGCTGCTGCAGGGCCTGTATCGTCTGCTCCATTATCTCTATTTGACTCTGAAAGCTCACACCCTCGTGCTCTACCTGAGACTGAAGCCGATTTCTGTCCTGCTCTGCCACATTTAGTTGATTCTCAAGCGCGAGCCTGGACTGCTCTATGAGTTCTACTTGAGAGAGAAGACTCTTCTTCTCCTCGTCTACTGTCATAAGTTCTGCCTGTAATCTAGGCACTTCTGACTTAACCTGCTGGAGGTCGTTTCTTTCGGCCTCCAAAGTTCCCCTTAATGCTTGGAGCGCTGTCTCTATTCTAACTCGCTCTTCTCTTTCTTTTTTAAGCTGTTCCATTATTCCCTCTTTTTCCTGGTTGGCCTTCTCCAGCACTTTCAGGGCTTTTTCCTTCTCATCCTGGAGCTGTGTTATATTCAGACCCCTCTGCTCCACTAGTTGCCCCAGTGCTTCTTCTTTCTCCTTTTTCTGTAACTTTAGATCCTGCTGTAACTGACTTATCAGGGCAGTGTGGTTTGTTTCCATGGCTTTCAGTTCCTCATCCTTTTGTGCAAGGTGAGTCTGCACCTCCAGCAATATCCTATCAAGTCAAGGAATAATAGAATATAAAAAGGTGGGAAAGTGAAAAGTGTTTCAACACAGAATCCAAGTGAATTGAAAGCATACCTTGTATTTTCCTCCATGGCTTTTGCTTCAGCCAACTGCCTCTCTTGGTGCTCCTGTAGCACCTCCAGCATTCTTTTGATCTCCTCCTCTTTCTGATTAACCACTCTGTCCACCTCCTCCTTCATCTGCTGCGTCACTCTCTCCACTTCTCGTTCAAGTTCTTTTTGTCTCCCCTCTGCTCCCTTCAGAGCATCTTTGGTGCTGAAAAGCAGTGTGTGTGTGTGTGATGCTTACACATTTGACGGAATAATTTCACACAAACACAAATCAAACAGATGTTTCAGAAATACTTAAAAAAATTAAAATAAAAATAGAGGCACCCGAGCACTCACCTTTCCAGTTCTGCGGCAATGTCTTCCATCTTGCTCAGTGAGTTTGTGTGTGCCTCTTGGAGTTCACTCAGGGCTTCTAAATGCTTCTCTATTGCCACGTCATTGTTCTTACTAAAATAAAACACGTACAAGTATATTGCTTTAAATATAGGCACCCTGGAAACACAATTCTTTAATAAACCAGTGATTCCCAACACGTGGTATGTATACCAAGATTCAGCCCAACATAAAACTCTGCTAACAGACTCGAATGTAAACCAAAATAGGAAACAGAAACTGTAGTCAACAGATAACTAAAATAACTGTTTAAGATCACTGACTATTGGCACCACAAGTAGAAACAGAGTGAATGTTGACCAAAATAACTGGATTTACTGCATGAAAATAATGGGGCAGCACAGTGGCGATTAGAGTTGCCAAACCCTGGTCAAGTACTCTAGTTTTCTCACACAGTGAAAAGACATGCAGTTAGGTTAAATGGAGACCTGAACATTGCCTGTAATTGTGAACGTTTGTCTCTGCGTCAGCCCTTAGATAGACAGGTAAACTGTCCAGAGCGTACCTCGCCTTTCACCTAATGACAGTGGCGCTTGCTCATGTAACAGGACTGTGGGTGTATTTCAGACAGAACACATCAGGAATGACTGAACTAAACAACTAGAATAATGCAGAAAACTGACAAATTAATTGATAATAAAATAATTGCTAGTTGTAGCCCTTGTAATTTGTACATCAAAAGATCATCGAGTGTCATGTCTATTTTTCCCCTCATCAATAACTTCTTGCCATCTCTATACTCAAGTTCCCCAAATACCAGAGTTCTCCTTATATTCAAAAAGTAATGCAAAGTGAAATTGCTCATGAACAGAAATAGACAGTGACCCCCACTGTCTGTGTCATGGACTAGCAACCTGTCTTTTTTTTCCCCCTCTACTTTAAACTCAGTGTCTGCTAGAGAGGCTGTCAGCTGCCTATGACTCTAAATAGTAACACACAGGCCATGCAGACAAATCCAAAATCCAAAAGTATGAATTTCATACTTCATCTTGATACATTTGCTGGAAATAGTTGGACATGGAAGGTTTGCTTTTTCCCTTTTCTTATGTATGGTTTGGCCTTTCTGTGGTTACCTTTCCAGTAGTGTCCTTGTATCCCTCAGCTGTCTCTCCAGCTCGCCATTTTCCTCCTGCAGCTTCTGGACGTCCTCCTGACTCTTTTCCAAAATTTCCTGTCTCTTCTGGTCCTGGTCCTCCAACATAGCAAGTTCTCCCAATACCTCCTCCATTTCCTCTGTTAACTGTTTCAACTTCTCCTCAGACTCCTCCCTTTCTTGCTTCACAAGCACAGACAGGGAGTCTACAAGCGCCTGCAGAAAAAAAGAAAGAGTAAGTTAAAACTTACTTTGGGTCACGACACTGAATTTTAAAAAGGAGTGCATCATGTAGTAAGAATTTTGAGTAACTTTTTCTTTGGCCAACTCTTCAGTAAGCGCAGCATGTTCTTGCTGGAGCTCAATCTGTCTCTTTTTCTCATCTTTTGTAGCCTCCTTCAGCAAGCTGAGCTCTATCTTCAATTCCTGCACTCTCCTCAACCCCTCCTCCTGAGTCTTGCCTAAAAGAAGAAAAAAAATATATATATGTACACATGAAATAACTGTTGTTTTTTTTAAATCTGGTTTTGCAATTAACATAGCAAGAGGATTGTGGTCAACACACATCTCTCTTCCTCAGAGAAAAGACATCGTTGTTCAAGGTGTGCCACTCTCTCGTCCAGCTCATTCTCCGTCCGTCTGAGGACCTCCCTTAGTCTGGCAAGCTCTGCTTCCTGCTGACGTATTGTGGCTTGAGAGTCGTTAACTTCTTGGTTGGCCACACTCATTTGCTTCTCCACGTCTATCACTGCCTTCTGTGAAGACCTCAGCTCCAGCTCTTGGTTCTCCAACCTCTTCTCCGCTTCCCATAACGCATCCTGTGACGTCTGCAGCTCTTGGTGGAATTTCAGCACCTCCTCCTCTTTTTGCCTCAGCAACTCATGATTCATTTCTAAGTCTGTCATGCAGTGCTCCAGTTCAGTTTCTAGTTGCCTGCAGAGAAATGACAAAATAGTGTCATGTCATACAGTTCAGATCCAGCTGACTTTGAGCATGCACTAGAGATTTGCTTACTTTACTTTCTCCAGCTGAGAGCCTGAAATAGCGCTCTCCTGTGTCTTCTCCTGGAGTTTTAAGCGGAGGTCCTACAAATGCAAATATTGTCATGTGTGGTTTTTACATAGAATGAAAAAACATCAAAATGTTCACTTCTTTAGGATGTGGACTTTTTAACCTATTTTATACCTGGATCTCATCATTTGCTGTGTCCAAATATCCCTGCACAACTCTGACTTCCTCCTTCAGCTCTCGTATCAAAGCTGGAAACAACACAGAGTGGTAGGTAATTGTACATGCAAGTCACAAGTCATAACACTTGTAGATCAAGAGCAATAATGGGGAGGTACATGTATCTTTATGTGCTGACGCCAGGCTAAGATAGATGACTCATGAGCCTGAACCATTTGAAATGTGTATTTACTAGTAGTTATGGATAAGAACAACTACATGAGTACAAAGGAAAAAAGCACATGATACACAGAACTCACCGTGTAACCTAGCATTTTCATTCTCCAGTTCCTCATTCTGCATTTTCATCACTTGGTGGAGGTCCTCTAAAATGTAAAAATGCTTGATTACATCATCTACACATCAGCAAATATATTTTTGTCATTAGTAGCACTATGTTTAGAAAAATATTACCTAAGTCTTTATTCCTCTCTTTCAGGGCAGAGACAGCAGCCTTGGAAGCTTGGAGGTCAGTTTCCATCACCTTAAGTTGACCTTCACTGTTAATCTGCAGGACACTTAACTCCTGGACGGACACACACGATATAGATATATAAACATACTGTATATGAACAATCTAATACAGTTGAAATATTTATATAATGTTTAGCTGAAATTAAATTAATAAACATTTTTATTGTAATGGAAGGTTACACAAATCATACCTTGTTTTTAACATCCAAAGTGTTCCGGGCCTCCATCAACTCCATTGTTAATGAATTGATTCTCTTTTTTGTAGTGTCAGCAGAGACCTAGTAAAACAACAAAGGATCAGTCACAATTTTCATACAGTACTGCCGAGACATAAAAGATTGTTTCAAGCACAAAAGACACATCTCAGCCAGGTGTTAATGCGACAGGTTTTGCAAACCTTGCTTTTCAGGAACTCGTTGATTTTCTTGAGCTCAGTCCGCTGCCTTTCTAGGGTGGTAACATTGGCAGCAAGGCCTGTCTTCTCTCTGACTGCAGTCAGCAGCTTGGCTTCAACCCTCTTCATCTCCTCTTCCAGGGCCAGCAAATGACGGTCCTGCTCCCCCCGCTGCTGTACTAAGGATCGGATCTATAAGGACACAAAGCTTAAGTTATGGACATGTAGGTAAACGTAAACACCTTATGGTTTTGTACTTTCTCTGATTTGAGTAAGAGGAACCACTTATCACAAAAAATACATAAACATATTCCAGTTAACAGATGAACAAGTGTTTTTTGTTTGATTAATTAAGTGTACCTCTTTTTCCAGGAGTTTCTGCTGCTTCTTTTCCACAGTCATGGCATTTTTCTCTTTCTTCACACTGAATCCTTCAGCCTAATTTAAAAAAAAGACATAAACACCGTTAACTTTATGACAGGAGAAGTTGAAGAACTAGCAGACCTGTTATTGAGAAACCATTTGAGTGGCATTTCGTAAGGCTGAAGAAAAAGAAAACTTACTAGACCATCAACCGACAGAGTCCTGCGAACAGGAGACACTAAGACACTTCTGGAAGGCGATGGTGGTGGCAGAAGAGCCCCAGCGGCTGGAGACACGGATAACGAAATAAATGGGGTTACAAAGTGATGTCTCAGAAAACATATTTGTTTTCTTTTTCTACTGCACCGTGTTTATCGCATTTACCTACCTGCTTTAACAGGTCTGAATCGGTCAGATTTGTCGAAAGACGCAGCTCCCTTTAGCTCGCCAGGTTTAATCTCATAGGATCCTGGTGCAGGGGTACGAGCTTCGGCCAAAATCACAAAATAGTTAGCACTGTTTAGCGTTAAGATTGATGTTTATTTCTTATTTACATTATGCAAACTATGTTGGCTTTCTATGCTTTACTTGAATCCAATAATTTAAATTAACCTAACAGGATACGACACTGACAAAACGTAACGTTTACTTAGCATAGCTAGCGAAACGTACCGTCTGTCAGCTAGCAAGCTACTTACTGTTGAATAACTTAAGCTAACAACAAGCTAGGAGCCGCAGAGTATTCCCTTTTACTCACCTACGTGTTCGTTGAACCTTTTCAAAGGGGCTCTCGAAAAAGACATCTCTAAGGCAATGTACCTAACTAATTTTCAACTTCAACAATGCTGCAGCGCAGCTCCAGATGACACAACAACAAACGCTCCGCCGCTGAAATTTCAAAAAAACGTCATACGTGCGTTTACGCACGCCTGGCCAATAGGCATTCAGTCGTTACTGACGTCACCCAGCGTTATTATCTTCCCCAATCTGCACCCGACCGCCGTCTGAACACCCAAACAACTTGCAAAGGACACGTGTAAATTCATGTATGTATTTTTTTTCATTCTTGTATAACCCATCAACTGTACTCAAGAGGTACAGTTGATGCTTTTCATCAGGTACCAACAGCAAGAAGAAACATCTGCTTTCACGCGTTCGTTGCGTTTAAATTAACAAAAAAAATTAAATTAATAAAAAAAAAACACTTAAAATATGCAAACGGGCAAGTATTGGTCCACCACTGTAAACAACTGTTTTTAAATCAATTTTAACAAATAAAAAAATGACAAAGGGGAAAATACTACCTATAAACTAATATTGTTATGCACTATGGTAACTTTTAACACTTCTCAGCGTTTGGCCTGATTTTCTTCTTCTTCAGCAAACTAGAGGAGTCATGATCTGTAAATGGTCAGTACATTCCTCTCCAGAATGCTTTTCTAATCTCCTGATTTGGTCTCCTACAGACATCACCCAACAGACTTGAGACACAATAAAACAACCCTGTAACTGAGCCTTCTCTGTGTTTCACAAAGGGCGAGGCCCTTACTTTCTTTAAAATCAGTTGTTTTTCTGTTCTGTGAACACAGAGCTGTCATTTTTGTTGCACCTGACCAATGAACATTGTCCGAGAAACACTGTCGGTCAACGTGCAATTTAGCAAAATCAAGTCAGATTTTTATGTGTCACTTTAAAAGTGTGGAGTATTTCTAGGTCTTTATCTATGAAGCACACGTTTTTTTCAGGTAGTGCCATACATACAGTTCGATTAGACACTGTTGTATGATCGGATTGTATGACAACAGAGCTTTTCATTGAAAAAAAAGAACAGATTGGTTTAAGAGAGGTGTAATGGTACCAACCGCACTCTATATATGTGAAAATAGATAACAAACTCGTATCAGTCAGTCAAAAGCCCAAAAGACAATGTTGTTGGAAATATGTGGTAAAAGCAGAACCCAGTGAAAAACAACTTCCTAAACACAGCCTCATTTTTTCAGTTAAACATTTTTTATTTCATGGAAATACAACATAATTTCAAATCCTTTGCAGGACCATTGTTGTACATATTATACTCTTTTCTCCACTTTTTTTGTACTTGAAAACATGGTCACTTGTACAACAATATCATAAACAAAGCCTCATGTCACAAATGGAGCCATTGATGACAATAAATTACACTTGCCATGCTAAGGTTTTGAGATGATACATTGGTACCTTCATTTTTACTAGATTAACCTTTAAATGAATAAGAAGTCAGAGTTGAATAAATATGATAAAAAGACACTGGAGTTACAAAAGAAACTTTGTTCATTCAAAACAGAGCAGAAAAAAGATCACAGGGTTGTTTAGGGAGAGTTAAGTCTTAATAATTTGTTTTCCTTCATATGAAAAAAATAGGGACAATATTTGCATATTTTGATAACACTGCTAAATCTAAAGCAAAATTCCAACAATAGTAAATACGGACTATATTTAGGAAACTGCCCTTTAATATAACTGACATTTTAGTTATGATTTTTTTTTCCTGTATGTGCAGTATGTGTTTTGTAGGTCTTCTAGACCAACATCGTTCATTCACACTCAAAACAGGTTACTCTAGTACAGCTCTTTATACATCCTAGAGGTATTTTTCTAACCTTTTTGTTTTGTTTTGTCTTTTTTTTTAACTCTTGAAAAAGCAAACAAAATCACCCAACTGAAGTGTGTCTTTTCTGACTGTAAATAATTCCACTGTATTCATGTACAGAATATAAAAAAACTTTGCAATGAACAAAAAGAGAGAAAAGAAAAACTGTTGATGAGGTTTCCAGTCAGTAGTAGAGAGGCAGGTAAATTAAAATATTAATAATTAAAAACAAGAACACTTAACAACACTCAACACTTCACTTTGCACAACAGTGAAATTTACAGTGGAACTGGTACCGAATACAAATGTGTCCGCGAAAGAAAACCAGATTGGGAAGATAAATAAAAGCAAAATTTAAAAAATGCGATGTACCTTCATGATTCCTATGAAAGCAAGCAGGCGTAGAAGAAGTAATGTAGTATTAGTAGTATTCATCATGACAGACCAGAGTTTGAACACACATAATGTTAGTACAGCTGTACTGGTGCTTGGGTTCTGTTCGTACCGTCGCTGTAGTAGCACTTGAGAGCACCGTATTGTATTTAAATAACTATGTAACTAGAAAATTAGTTCTTTGTTGAAATAGTATGTGATTTAAATCTTATTCGATTTAGTTTAGTTTCAATTTAGCTTTTGGTTGCAATTTTGTAAAAGGTTTTCATGGAATGGGTACAACTTGCAAACGAATGGACTCAAATAGGGATTCTGATTGTAAGGCAGAAATATTAGTTTGGCATTTGTGTCAATGTTCCAATCCACAGGTGTGCAACTGAAGGAATTAGAGAAGGCATGCATGAGTCTGAATGAGAGCCACACAGATAGTGATAGTGAAATAAAAAGAAAAAGGTGTGAATATACACTTCTACCTCTGGACTGGTCCACTTCTGTGGGCCTGAAGAATCCAAAGACATTTCAGAGAGAGGATTTGTCTTTGGATTCTTACAGCCAGCGTGAAGCTAATGTAATATATACCTCTACAAGACCAGCAAGAGGCAGAAATTAGTATCACAGCTATGGGGAATGTGTGTGTGTGTGTGTGTGGGTGTACACTATGTGTGAAGGGTCATTTTCAACAGGTGGTTGCCAGGGACTGGTGTATAGGAGGCTGGAAACAGCGAACATGCTCTACAGTGGAACTGTCCGTCTCCACCGCCTTCATGTACTTGTTGAGGATGGCAAAGATCTCATTGTTGAGAATCTGGTACTTTCTAATGCGGTCTGCCATCTTCTTCAGGGGCTATTAATGAAAACAGAGAAGAATCTGTGTATTAAAATCATACAGGTGCAGAAAAAACAAAGTCAAACACCAACTAGGCATTGAGTCAATACGTAAGATACAATATACCCACCACATTTTTGATGATCTCATCCTTGCCATCCTGTCTTTGGACTTTGAGAAGGTGGTAGCAGAAGTCGAAGAGGTCGAAACGACGCTGCTGTCCCAAAAGGACAATGATGGCACAGCCAGCCCAGTTCAACCCATCTCCAAAACACTGCCTGCAAGGCAGAACACAGACAACACAGAACGTCCGCTAAGGTGGAGCACAAGCAGATTTAAGAAATAACAGCTTAATGAAATTTTGTTACATAGTTGTGCAACTGTCTCTATGAAGTGGCCGGGTACTGTTTTTATCAGTTGCTAAAGATAAATGGTCCCTTTTTTTTGACGATAAAGGGTTTGACTACTGAAATAAAAAAGTACAATCAAATCTATTAGATATTCCAACTTTTCTACCTCAATCAAAACTAAAATGAAAAGGCGAGGCATGGTAGGAGTGGCTACTAGCTGGTTCTTGATCTTACTTGGCGACATTCTGTAGGTGGCTAATATTTAAAAAAAAAAAAAAAGACTAAAAAAAGAGAAACACACACTAACAGTACTGTACACCTGCCAGGTTTTACTTACTCTGCTGTAAACTCATGGGTGCCCACAGGGATGCAGTAGACAAACTGCATGGCACTCCAGAGGCGGTGGAACTCCATACACTCGTCAACATGCATCACGCCGTTGGTGGGCGGTGGTCCGCGCCAAACGCAGTCCTGCAGGAAGCTGCGGATGCGTGTCAGGATGACTTCAAACATGGAGAGGCCGCAGCACAGACGCTCTTTAGTCAGCAGGTCTCCCTCACGGGCAATGGCAATTTGCTGGTAAGAAGGACAATCACAATATTGTAACACAATGGCTGACTTCGTGCCCTAATAAAGAGAGAGTAGAGGTAAACTCACCTGTGGGGTTCCCAACCTCTCGATTAGAGGCACAAGGTGGAGAGGGGCATACTTTGCTTCCAGCCTTTTCATCCTCACCTCCAGACGTTCTCCCTCTGTATAACACACGTTAACACAATGAATGACATTTACATACGGTACAAAAATAACAAATCAGTGACCACGTGATTGAACACCAGTAGTCTGACGCCCTTTTTCACCCATCTGCCTTTTAATTTACCGCTTCTAAACCTTTCATATACCTTTAATGTAGACTCTGGGCAGAATGTTCTGGAAGGGGGCAGCGTGAAGCAGGTCACACACTTCTTCCTGGGACTAAGATTGAAAGACAACACACAAACAGATCATTTTAATCAAGAACACCACCCGACGTGCTGTATAAACACCCTTGTTCAGCATGCAGGTAGACATGAGGTAATGTTAATTCTGATGAATTCCTTTCATTTTGACTCAAAATCAGTTGTGAGGTTCCTGGATAACTTTTGCTTGTCTGACTTACTTAGCTCGACAGTTGTAGTGGTGATTGTTAGTCAAGACAACAAGCTATAAATCAAACTAAATGCACAGAAGCAGAATGTTGAAGCCTTGGCTAAAGGGTGATAAATGAGAAAAGAGAGCCATGCAATGATAAGAGCAAGACACACACATCCAGACACACACACACACATCTACAGGCAGTTCAAACCAACAGCCAATACACACACAGGTCAGTGCAGTCAGACAGAGAGGTAGAGGCAGACGGAGCGAAAACTGAGTAGTGTTATGCAGACAGGCACTACAAGATCCCAAAATCAGCATAAGACTGTTTCACGAACCAACCAGAAATGATCCATCACCTCTTCCATGGAAGACAGGGACTTTTTGTAAGGACAGCAGCCAAATGGTTTTTAAATCTTGCTCAAAGTTTTGTCTTCAAATACACATAATGTCACAAGTTTGTTGTGACATGAACAAAATGAAAATTTCACTTTAGTCCTTTTTGCTTCCATGGCTGACTGAAGTTGAAACCAAGTGAAAGTAACAAGGTGAAAAAGAGAAAAAACAGAAACACAAGAGCCCAAACCAACAAGATAAGAGATAAAAAAAGAAAACAACATATTCAGTCTCTGTGTTATTTGGATACAAGTGACGAGACCTAAATCCTTACCACCTGCAGTAGTTGCCAGCGTGTAATGAAAAATAGAGTTGTATTGAGAAAAAAAAAAAACATTTCAAAGATCAAACAAACTTCAGGGGAACTTCAACTTGGGGTCTGAAAGTTTCTCAACAGTTTGTTTTTGATTTAGAGATTGAATCAACACGGAAATTTGGTAGAAAACCTTCAGACTCCCAGGTTATTGGTCACTCACATAAAGATATGGCAGTCAAGACAGCAGTACGTTAGCAGCCTGGTTTAATAAGCATACTCAGGGGGTCACAGGAGGAATTAAAAAGAAGAAAAAAAGAAACAGGTCTTACCAGAGCTTGTTCGATGAGCAGGCAGAAGAGGATGGCATTTCCCACCTCCCTTAAGCTCTGGAAGACATCTGTCTTCAGCTCAGCATACTCAATGATATCCTTGAGCTGATGGTGGAAGAACTCCAGGATACCTGGAATAAAAAAATAAAAGTACAGCATACAATACAAATCTATTACTGAGACACGTGCAGCCAAGGATTATGGACCTATTAATTATGTCATTGACAATCTTTTGCTACCAGGATGAATCGGGATGATGTCTGTCTAGCTGCCCTGACCCACATTTGGTCTGAGCATCAGAGGACAACTGCTGACAGTAAGATCACAGGCAGTAAGCCAGGTACAGAACATCAGTGATCTACAGATTACTAAGCCTTCCTCATAGGGATATTCCATCTGACTGGCCTCTAATCTTCACACACAGCTTCAGCCAAAATGCACAGGGGCAAATCAGGTTATACACAGAGATGCAAACTAAGTAGCTAGAGTGTGAATGCATTTTTATTATTCTTTAAAGGGATATTTCAAACCAACACATACTGTATTTAACGATTTATTTAAGAACCATATGTGAATTTAATTTCCATGGCAGCAGATATGTCTTTTACTGTCTCCCCAGTTGGCTCATTTACAGCCCTTATAATGTTTTTTCTAATACGTATGTGAATGTGTCTTGGCTGAGGTCAGGTCACTGTACACTGCATGGAGGTGTATTGAATAAAAAAAACTAATATTAAAATTATACCTTTTTTTATTTGTTGTTTTATATTTAGTTGTTTATAATTTTATATTTTCTATTTCTGTTAGGAGGATAATCTTTGGAAAATAAGTTTCATTTTGTTTTTTCTTAATTATAATCCCGAAGCATTAAAGCTCTGAGTGACATGCATCAGAGAGCGGTTGTAATTATTTTTGACTAACCTCTTGGTTAAAACAACGCGTATGTGTCACACTGTGGATACAAAGACACATTGCTCTCCTGCTGCTGAGGCCACAAACGGTGAAAGCATCTTTAACCAAGGAAGTAATATAAATGCGAAAATATTGTTTTGGGAAGTGAGGACACGACAGGTGCAACCAGAGAAAACCACCCATCACCTCTCCGTAGTTGACCATTGTGAATGTACCCTTAAATGTAATAATACAAATTTAAATTAAAGTTAAAATATTGTGATAAATATTGAAAATGCTACAGACATAACCCCACCTACACTCTATACACTGTAACTAGTAGGCAATTGTGAGCTCACCTGGGGAGCCATACTCATGGCGGGGTAGGCGGCAGATCTTAGGCATGACTTCTATCAGGGTTTTTACATACTGCAGAATGGTGCCCTGTAACTACAAAGTGACAATGAAGATAGATTAAGCACAACAGGCAAAGGGAAGAGAAAGAGGAGAAAGTATCGAGCATTCTGAGAGGAGGGCAACACGTTTTCAGGGATGCGATGGAAAATGAAGATAAATACCAGGCTCTTGACAATCTTAAGCAGCTCTTCCATCACTACGGCAATGCCTTGGTAACCAAGGAGACGGCAGATGGTCTTGAAGTGAGGCGGGCCAACAAAGTTTCTGTAGGAGCTGTATATGTGGGAGTAGGCAATGTTCAGAGGCTGAGATGAGAGAAAGAAAGAGTGAAACAGTGTTAATCTGAAGCGGTGAAAAGATGGATTTGTTTACACATACTGCCTCAAGATTTTAAGAAAATATATTTTGTTGTAAGAAATAAAAAGTCATTATTGACATCATACCTTGGACCCATACAGGTAGTAAGGCTGCACATTTGCTGGCTTGTCTCTTTGAGGCTCCTGGGTGAAGGGAATGGCTGTACGTACAAAACTGAAGAGACAAAAGAAAAAGGTTTAAAACTGTAAGACAAAAAACTGACTTGGACATAAGTACAAACGTGCATCAACATACTGACCGGTTCGTGGATCCGTTGTAGCAGTAGTTGGGCAGGAAATCGAAGTTGAGCTCCCAGAAAACGTGGAGCGTGATTCGTCCGTAGGGAGCGGAGACGTTGTGGTTGGCTTCACGGAACATGGCGTCAAAGCTGTCCAGCGTCATGTGCTTGGACAGGAGCCGGTGGGTTAGTCTGTTGATCTCCAGCAGCCACTCCAACTCCTGTTCAGGAGACATAAACAGGTAGAATTAAAAAAGTGAACACGTAGTTAGTCTGATGAGGTTGTAAAGGTGAAAGATAACTGGGCCTCAGAGCGGAGCTCTGCTCTGATGTGCACACATACACAGACACACACATCGCAAAATATGTCACGTCAACTAAATGAAAAGCTTTTTTTAACACAGTTGTTAATTTGACTGCAGTCACTAAAAGAAACACATGAACGTCAAAATGAATCTGAATGTGTTATGCGTCCTGACTCACATCCTCTGGTCCTGACAACAAACCTGCTACAGAAATTAATTTATACTTTATGAAAAAAGGCTAAAGAACCAATTTTAATTTTACAGTGTGATTATTTATAGCTTAGAAATAATCTTATAGCTTAGAAAGTGGTAATAGAAAGTGCCATGTTTCCCAGATACAGCAAGTAATAGCATTCCATGCATCTTTTTTGTGTGTTATTTAATAATCACCATTGACACTACTAAATACAGCATTAACAGCTTATGTGCAATTCACTTCCTGCATAGCTTCTGAATGTATCCCTGATGTTCGATATTACCACTATGGAAGTGAGGTCCTCGCTTTCAAAGCGGCTGATGGCATGGTCCAGAGACTTGTACATCGCTGCAGAGATCCTCTGAGTGATAAGCCGGTTCAGGTCGATAGAGCGACCTAGCAGCTGCATAACCAAGGAGAAATAGAGAAATTAACAGATGGCAACAGCTGCCTAGAATACATACAGAGTGCTTTTAATTTTACAGTACCTGCACGTGTCTCTGTTTGAGCAGCGTCTCGTAGCGGTTTGACGGTGGGTACGGGATGATTACGCCATAGTTTTTACACTCTGCTCTGAAGCGCTTGTCTAGGAGAACACTGTGAGACAAAGGGCATGTGATTTACGCCTCTTAAGTAGATCGAGTTTGCACAGACTGCTACATTATGTGCCAATGTGGCAAATACATTTATATAAAGAGCAAGACACTTCTTTTACCTTCCAGCCATTGCTTTGTAGTAGGCAAATATCTGATCTGCTAACTTGTAGACAAATTGATCAAAGCAGAGGTTAACCTGAAAATAAGAAGAATATTGTGAAGGTAGTGTTTTAAAGAAGCAGCACTAAGATACAAATGCATTCATTTTATTTATTACCTCAGCCTCAATCTCATCATAAAGGAACTGTTTCTTGAACTTAGTGAGAGCGTAGTACCCACTGTCGTTATACAAGTCTAGAGGATACAGCACATATCTGGGGGAGGGAGAATAGCAGTTACAACACACATTATTATGTCAAAGTACAAACAGCTTCACAGTAGGATTTGTCATACTCCATCATGGAGGGCTCCTTGGTCTCCAGGATGTGGTCGGTGAGGATCCAGGGCATGGACATCTCAATGGGGAACTGGATCCTGCGGCCCATGGTCAGCTCAAGGAAGAACTCTCTAAACCACAGCTGGGACAGGTCACAACACTGCTGCAGAGCCTCTGGACAGGCAAAAGAAGCAAAAAAGCAAGAAATGACTGACTATCATCAAGACACTTACAAGCAAAGAAATCCATCCCAAAAGTGTGTGTTGATTAATCGTTTAGCCTGTATGTATGAGACTGCTCACCGCTGAAGTTGAGCAGGTGCGTGAAGAAGAAGGATTGTTTGTGGAAGTCTTCTATAGCCACCACAATGGGTCCATCCAAACTGCTGCGAAGAGTCTTCTTAGACCCACTCTTATCTGCTATCAATGACTCCAGCATGGTGCGCACCATATACAGCTGCAGAGGGGAGGAGCGGGTAAAAAGATAATATATTTTTGTTATCAATCATTTTTATTAATATACTTTGCATGTAGTATAAGGTTTGTTCAAGGTTTATAGAATGTACCACTTCCTTTAATTATATACACAAAACTTAAGATCACCTTATAAAATATGACATATTATTACGAATTAAAGGCTCAGCATACTCCCCATATTACTGTGATTTAAATACACCTGCAGTTCACATCATATCTTGTGTGCATAACCAATTACGGGGGGATGACAATGTCTACTTTTATTTTGGAGTCTAAGTACATTTTGTTAATACTTCTGTATTTTTAATGCTGAACCTTTAGTTTTACACTGTGGTACAGATAGTGATTCTGGTATTTTACTGAATAAAAGATGGTTACATAACATAACTGGGTTTTAGCCTCTTTCTACTATCCCTCAGGGCCCTGTTTCCCCAAAGCATCTTGAGGCTAAGATGATCTTTGTACCATTTTAAGTCTATGACCTACAATCATTTTAGTCTTAAAACAGTTTTGAGCAACATGGTCCTGGTTTATTTCATGTCTTACCTGAGTGCTGGAGGGTCCTACGGCCCTGCGAGGCACTTTGATGTCAAATCCACCTTTCGGGTCCTTCTCTCCCCTCAGACAGGGATCATTTGGAGGTTCCCTCGCACCCTCCCAGTCACAGACAGTCTTTCGAATGGCCTGGAGAACACTACAAAGAAAGCATCAGTATAGAAGAAATTTACATATTTAAGAGCCAAAAAACACAAAAAGCAATAACATCAGCATTAATGTACATTAGATCAGATCATCAGTGCACCTAATGAGGACGTTCTTCTTCTTGCGCACAGCCTGGCGCAGAGGTTCTCTAAGGGTCACCTGGGCAAAGTCTTGCAGCGCTGCGTAGATGGTATTCCTAATGGCCTGGTTAAATACAGACTCCATGCGGCCCATTAGAACCTACACAGCACATTGCACAGCATCATAATCATAATCATCAACTCGGTCATAAGGCCTTCTCACTATCAGCTAGGTATGAAATGATAATTTGACATTTTGGGAAATACATTTATTTGACGTCTCGCTGAGGGTTAGAGGAAAAGATAAACTCTTTCCATTAAAGACACCTTCCGGACATATTGTGACATGAGCATTTCTCTGTTTTTTATCAACAGAGATTTAATTGAACTAATTAAAAATCTTAAAATAACATACATCCATTCTCCATCCCTGAAAAATCCATTATGTAAATATTTCATTGTAAATAAATATGAACTAAACTGCTTATCAGCATCCATAAATATGTTTTAAAATGTTCAATGACCACCAGCTGTTGAGAACATCAGAGATCCTCATACAATAAATACAATCTGAACACTTCAACATCTGCCAGTTTCACCATGTTTTACCTGTAGCCCTTTGATCATGGCTATGACCTCCACCAGGGCAAATTTCTCTTCACTGGTGTAATTGTAGCGTGTGGCCCGTTCATATTCCTCCGCTGTGCCCGGACAGTCCTTGTTACAGAATTTATCTGTGGGATGTACCAGTTTCCACGAGTACTAAAAAAGGACAAGAGAGTTATAAATAGATTAAACGTACAATAATCAATGGTGAAACCACAAACTTCTCATAACTAAACCCACACATATTAAATTACGCACTAACGTTTTCCCCACCCACACACAAACACAATCAATTTCTCGCTCGACTCACCACTTCCATGACGTGTGTGCTCCACTTGGACAGCAGCTGCAGACCCCTCAGAGCCAGGTCGAACAGCTCTCTGTATTCCTCGTCGGACTTCTGGCTGTCCAGGCCCGAGCCCGTCACCACTTCGCTGTTGCTGTAGCGCGCCAGCTCCGAGATGAAGCGGATGTGGTCCTCCCTGATCTGCACCATCTGCTCACACAGGTTGTACTGCGGCGAGATGCTGCTCTGGGTGCACGTCCACCTGGACACAGAATGGAGAGGATTGCAGATTGATGGGTGGGTTGGAGCAGGTGACACAGTGGTCAAGAATTTCAGACTTGCTTCTAGTTGCGAGCATATCTGTTATGTTGCTAAACAGATGGCCAGACGGGTTCTCTTACTTGGACTTGTTTTCTTCGTAGTGAGCACTTGTCTCAATGTAGCGTGACAACTCTATCTGCATATCTCCAAAGAGTGGCACCACTTGAAGCTGAAAAACAAAGGAGTAAATGTCTGACTCTCCAGTCTTCAACACAGGACAGAAAGAGATTCGAAAAAAAGCAAAAGCCTTACTTTGAAGAACTTGTCGATCTTGCTCAGGTTGATCCTTTTTTTGGCATCCAGTTTGTAGATGTTACTCACATTCCCATCCATCAGGTACAGACCAAAGCCCATCACCTGAAACACATTGAGAAAAGATCTGGGTTCAGGACACTAGGGCTATGACTGTTTTAGGTTGACAGCATGTTACTGTGTCAGACGCGTACCTTGAGCAGCATGTGTTTCTCGCTGGGTGTTAAGTACATCTTGTTCTCGTAATAGTCTACACAGATGTTTACAATGTCAGCCAAAAGTTCCTCATAGCCAGGAATCACCTCCAACTGTTGGTGCAGGCACTACACAGAGAGAGAACAACAGATCACTTTTTTTTTTATTTTGAACTATGAACTGAGCCTCTTATTTTATGAATACTCTACATTTCGTTCAGCTTCTTTGACAGGTCAAACATTAGTTTCAGTTGTGTTAGGTAGGTTATTAGCACAGGACAGATAGCTGAGTCATTCATCTGCAGTTTGTCTAGTAAGTACTGAGTTCTTTGAAGAATAAACAGAGGATTAGGTTGCATTTTCAGCAGACTTTAAATAATCAGGTTCTAGGAGAATACTTTTCACAAAGATAAACTTACAGCTTCAGTGCAGCACACAGAAAGTCAGTGTTTAATCCTGTGTCCTTGCATGATGTAAAAATGATTCGCACACCAACCTGAGTGATCCTGTTGTGGTTAGCTAAAAACATGGAGAGATTCTGGGACTCTTGGATGGACTGAGGATCGGCCATTTTTCTCAGGAACTGAGCTGCCCTGGAAACAGAGGAACAGAGAAATTTCAACCTGGCTTATCTGAGGGGGAACAAGAGACAAAAAAACTAATTCTGATTTCTTTATTTATGGCACGCTACCTTTTGTAGGCAGAGTGATCATTCTTGACGCTACATTTCATGTTCTTCAGTTCGTCCAGCACTGCAAACATGTTAATGAATTTGCCCAGAGTGAGCAGGTAGGCCTCAGACACGAAGTCTTTCCGTCTCTCTGCGTGGCACAGACGCTTTACTTCACTACAGAATCGTTCTATGGCTTTCCGCTGTAAAGACAAACACACCAGGATATCACTGACAGTTATTTCACCACAGAACACCACGTCTGGTTCACTTCAACCTAAGAAGTAAAAGACTACATCAGGAAGCTGAATCTTACCTGGAAGTACATGAACTTCATGAGCTTGGTCACTTCAGGTTCTAACACCTCCACTGTTTTCTCATAGATCTCCACTCGGTTGGGCTGCTCATTGCATTTCACCTAGTAAACACCAGATGGTGGCATCATGCTGCTTTGATTACAGTTCATTTAGTTCTCACAATACCAAAGTTTGTTCACGGTGAAACATAACTAATGTGAAAAAAAAAATCTTTATTTTTTTCTTTCCTGTCATAGCAACATGGTTCCATTATGTTTGCCTTTCTATTTACTTCCCAACAACCTTCTACTTGTATGTTGAAAGTTACAACTGAAGGATATAGTGCAGAAAAACATTTTAAATCTACCAATGAATTTCAGCTATTACCAGTTTTTCCTTGGAGTCTGCTGAACAAAAAAAAAAACTGCAAACAAAATAAATGAAAAGAAATACTAATTTATTTAGTGCTACTGCTCTTGTGTTACCTGGGGAATGGCTCTGGAACAGCTTCTCCAGGTGTAAAGCATCACAGCATATTCATGTCCCTCCTCCAGCATCTCATTCTGCACAAGTTAACAACACACAAAGACGACATGATGGATTTTTAACACGCAGATAAAGCTAAATTTCAAGAAAGAGTGGACGAATTAATCATTTGAATCTCCGAATTGTTAACTGTGTGTGTTACTAATGGAAAAGACCACATACCCCAGGATGAATGGGGCTTGATAAATATTGAGGAGGGGAACATTTCCTCCATTCTAAAGTAGGTGAGACAGATGTCTCCATCACTCATGCTAAAGGAGGAGCATCCTCAAATAGACCAGCTTTAACCTCAATGGGACTTCCTGATTAAATAAGGTTAAATAAAGCGCTACTTCCCTCTTTACCAGTCAAATCACACTCTCCATTCATTCATCATCAGGGAAAAGAGGTTTAGTGCTCCATTGCCTGCCTGATTCACCAGTGTGTGAGAGGAATGTGTGTATGTGTATCCTGCCACAGGGCTAGCCAAATCCTCACAAAGGAGCCAAATGATAATCAATTCACAAAAAAACAAGGCTCTCTTTAAGGGCGTGAGGCTGCTTCCCACAGTTGCCTTTGTGTTCAGCGGGAGAGGAGCAGCAACTATTGAGGACGGACAATAAAACATTGATTCAACTGACCAGATGTTAAAACCAATATGATGGTAAGCGGTTTTGGAAACTGGAACCCAGGTCTCACCATGCTGGAGTGTACTGTGGCTTGCTCTATGTAACGGGCGATGCCGGTCACGAATGCATTCCTGTCTTCAAAGTTGGTGTCGAAATTAGCCTGCGTAAGAGGAGAGAAAGGAGTGAAAGGGCTGCACTGAAAAGTCTGAGCAACTGGGGATGACAGTGATGGTTTGACAGTGTGTGTGTGTGTGTCTACCTGGTACATGATAGATGAGGGAGGGGGTTCAATGCATGGCTGCTGGTCCGGGAGGGGCAGCTCCTCCAGCAGGTCCACATTGGACAGAGCATCCTCCAGGGTTACGTGGGTCGTCATGGTAACAAAGCGTCACTCACACAACACCCCAGTCTGACAGAAACAGAGGAGAGGAAGAGATCAATAAGAGTCTGCCGAGGATATTAAAAGGTTGAATCAGAAATACATGGATAAAGAAGAAATGTGCAAATAACCAAAAGTACTAAAAATAGATAAATTATTTATTAGAATACTTTAGTATGCATTAAGTATAAGTAGTTCAAATAACAATAGATGGCAGATTAAATATTAAAAAATAGTATTTGTATAAATGATAGAAATCAATTAAATTTATTTATTTGAATTTGACTGTATTCTAGGAAATAATTAGCTTAAAAGCTTAATATAAGGGATAAACTGTTGCAATAGTTACTAAAACTATTAAGTAACAGTTGAATAGCTGGAAGCAACTGAAGCTAAATACAGTAGTGAAAAGTAAGGATTAAACCATTGGGATAGTAGATAAAAGAATAGATAAGTGGTTGAAAGAGCTATAAAGATTGAATGGATTAAACTGTTTGCTAAATGTCATGATTAAAATACTGAGCAAATAATCAAATGCATGTACCAGTCCAAAGAAAGTAGACCTAATTATCATGTCACATGCAGTTTAAAGTTATTTCAAATTAATATATTTAGAACATATTGTGTGGTATGTCATGAACGGGTACTTGAATCAACCATATACGTATACAGAGTTACGTCTGGTAAAGTTGGGAGCCCTGCTTTAGAAGGTACGAATGGATGAAGAAGGTGAAACTTCAAATACACAGTCACCTAATGCAGCTGCAATGTATTTCAAGTCCTTAAGTAATTCACTAGATATTGTGCAAGTGTAGACAGACTCACTTCCTCTTGTGAACTCGTTTGGGCTAGCGATGCACCGTGCACCTGTATCCATGTCACTGTATTTTAATACCAGACTAACGTTCACGGGAAGTAAAGGGCAGAGGCCCCTCATTGTTTCCTTTTTAACTTTCTTTATTTGACTCGTGCACCAACTGATGCATAGAATTCTTGAAATGCCACCACCTGGAAATCTCATTGAGCTGAGAAAGGCAGACAAAGACAAAAATGTCACTCAAAAGACTCCGACAATGACAAAAGCTCTATGTGGAGGAAACATTTTATACAGATCATCATCGTTCATTCATCACCATCATCATTATGATGGCACTTTACTTGATTTGTCCTTGAAATAAACACCTAGCCACTCCTGAAACTGAATAGTCCCTGAAATACCTTCACCTCATAAAACACCACACCGGCCAAAGCAGTGTGTATACACCCCCCTCCCCCCTCCCCCCCATGTATCATGTGCCTCTCAGAAATGTGTGTTTTACGTCTGACCTAGCAGACAGAGCTGACAGCACTGATAATCAGCTTAGTATTCACAACCAGAGAGGGCACAACTAGAACTGAGAGGGCCAGAGGGCCAGGCATGGTAAAACTAAACGTTGTCTACCTCGTCATAGGTAGACAAAGAGTTTCTAGGAAGAGAAGGTGGGGCATCAAGATGTAAAATTGTCCAGTGAGATGATAGTTAAACCTAATCAAACTGCTTATTATTTATCCTGGCTCTGAGCCACATACGGCGGTTCACAGGAACACACAGCTGAACCTGCCTCCTTCCAAACACAGAACTACTTCAGATAAAAATGGCCAATGTTACAATAGCAGTGTCTGCTTTTAGACAGCGCACATATACAGTGCACAGCTAAGTATGCAGAAGCCGACATTATAAATACACTGAGTCACATTGTTGTTGGTCACACACACGTGTCAATTAAGGACGAGGAGGGTGGAGTTTCCTGTCACATCAAACTTTCAAAGTTAACATACATTGAGGATTCTAGCTGCATGAGGTGAACTACGAGGTCAAACACAGACACAAACTTGTAATGATGCCTCAGTGAGCGACACTTTCTGTCAGCACAGAAAACCGTCCATGTGTAGGTGGCAAGATGTTAAACTAGTTAGGTCCTATGTTATTGTAGTTCACTTCCTGCCATTATCTGTACCACTGGCATGCTGGGAGTTGCAGTGCTTTACAGAAACCTTTCACTTCTGTCCAATTCTGCTGCAGTGCATGTTTAAAAATCCCGAGGATGAAATGTCAAACTCATGTCCTGCTGAAACGCTTCAATGTGTGAGTAGGAGAAATAAAAAAACTAAGTTGTGCCTGCGTTTCCTGTGTTCTTAGAGCTGCTGTGACTTGTCAACCTTGATTCTCACGTTCTCTGATTCTCTGCTGGTTATATTTAACTATTCAGCTTATAGAAAATGAAACAAGCAACTTGCTGCAAGCGGTTTTGTCAGGCATACAAACACACTCAGTGTTACTAAAGTCCCATCTGTGCCTGGGAATGCAGGCGCAGACTGGAGCCTGGGTTGGCTGTATAAACTTTCCCACCCTATACCAGACTCTGTTTAACAGTTGCCATGTGTGTCTTTGTGTGTTTGTGTGCATCTTTACGAAGCAAAGGGCCCCTTCATTCTCTTCTGGGTACTTGGTAACGTCGCTATAGGCCTGTAGTACACTGGAACAATACAGAGGACAATTATTTTGAAAAATCATATATAGTAGCTCCCACAGGCAACTTAATACTATAACTCTAGCTCATGTGCATCAAGAGCTTGGATCAAATCTCCTCATGCCAGTACTAAACCATGAGGGTGATGAGGAAGTGCTACTAAAAGGAAGGGCATAAAAGAGTAAAACAAAAAATAAAAAGCAAAAAAGGTGCGTTAAGACACACACGCCACACAAAATCATGACCACTATGTGCTGTGAGGCGTTTGTGTGATACACCTTGCTTTAGAGAAAGTGTGTCAACTACAGGGTCACACTACTCAATGGGAACTACCCCCAGGGCTAGCTCTGTAATACATATACACTCATCCACACAATGACAGGAGACCCGATCAGCGTGGAAGAAAAGGGATCTTCAACACTTAGATGCACACATTCACCACAGCGAGCACGCTGACACGCTTAAATGTGTGTCTTGAGCATTTGACGAGCCGACTGTCACTTTTAGAGACCAACACCACAAAACTGCTGCTGTCTCATGATCCCCAAGGGGGTCACGCTCTCCTAAACCGGCGACAGTGAACACAACGTCAATATGCAACTTGGCAAAAAAGTATGAAAGCAAAACAAAACCATTCTCAGATGAAGACAGGTAGAAGAGGGCAAAGAAAAACCGAGACTAATATCACCAAGATTCATTTATAGATTCACGGTAGCAAGCAGTGAGCATATGCAGCATAAGGAAAGAGTTATGGTTTGAAAATGGCTTTTGTTCATCATAGTTTGTCAGCATTGTTTACCTCTACTTCCCTATTTCTTCACTGGTTGGTTGGTTATTTACATCTACAGGCCTTTGTCTGGAAAGTACTGTCAGCTGCTTGTGATCAAGCTGAGGTGAGCAGAAATAGCTGGTCTTTAAAGCACAGTAAACACAGAACTTTGTGGCATTAATACGAGTCATATTATGAGGCCAGCCTATGACTACAGCCTGTCACCACAAACTACAGCTCCGCTGTCGACCCATCTGTCGTTAGCGTCTACAATAACAGAAAATGTGTGCTTCAAGTCCAGGATGAAATCTTCACATGCTCACATGTTTAATCCAACCTCGATATTTTCAATTGATAAGAAAAAAATTGGAACATTTGGAAACACAGAACTACTGAACTGTTGCATGATTAATGGAAATCAATCAAACATCAAGATACTCGATTCATTTTCTACACACCGATTCATCAACTTATCTTTAAACAGGGTGACTCCACTGAGGCAAAATCCATCATCCAACACATCCCAACCAACATGTTATTTTCCTTCATACCACATCCTTGAACAGGGTTCCTCTTCCTGTGTTCCTCTTCTGTCTTTTTCCCCTCCTTATTAAAACTGTTTCTTTTTCCTAAGCTGGCTGTTTCTTTGTAGCTGAATAAACCCTGCTTGACTGGAAGTATCACAGGGACATTTTTCACTCTGCGTGGATCTGTTTGAGCAGCTGCAAAGCATCTACACACAGCCCGTCATTACATCACTGCTCGTTGGCGAGGGGCTTGACGTGCAGATTTTACAACTCGGTGCCTCCAACAACAACAGCGGTAGATTCACCTTTCGTCCGTAATGACACGATGTAAACGGGAGGCGTTTGGCGTGAAGACAAACAGCGTTTCAGGCGTTTGTGTGAAACGGAAGTAGGTGAACCTGTCATTTGTGCCTCAGTAACGGGCCCTGGCGCTGTGGTCGCTGTGAAAACCTCTCAAACGCTGCTGGTGTGTGTGTGTGCGACGCTGAGCCCCCGACGCTCGGGTGGATCAGGGCGGGCGGCGCATGAGAGGAATAGGCGAATAAAATATATATATATAATAAAATTAAAGCAATGATAAAAAAAAAATTTTATCTGCACGGTCAAAAACACTTATAAAAGGTCAGAAATATCGTTTAGCTTTACGTGAGCCATCATCCATCAGTGCACTGGCTGCACACAGACCCTCTAGTCACCCCACCCATCTCACTGTGAGCTACGATGCCGATGCAAGCTAACTGAGGGAGGGAGGGAGGAAGGAAGGAAGAGTGGTGGTGGTGGTGGGGGATCCCGATCATGTGTTAGAATAATCCGAGAAAACCGGGGATCGCTCAATCCAGCGATCAACCCGCCATCTATGTCTGTGCACAGACTGACGAATAACGGGACTGATGCACAGTGCGAGGAGGAAAAAACAGAAAGAATCCAAGAAAAACCAGCTCTTCAGTCTCCAGCCATCATCACTACCCAGCTCACATCACCATCCCCGTTCATCTTTAGCGCTGCGGCTCCATCCGCCGCTACATTTAACACATACCTGTAAATCGCATGTCCGTCCGGCGATACGCAGAGACGGGCGGACTGTGTCGCGGACTGCGACGGCGATCCAATGTTTGCTGAGGGGGCTTTCTTTTCTTCTCTTTCTCTTTTTTTTTTTACCTCGTCTTCTTTGCCGATTGATGCTCTAGTTTTCACCCAGTGCTAATCCACCCCACACAAAGAGCAGAAAATGGCTGCAAGTGCATTTTCTTAAAGGGACAGTCGCAGCGGAGGGATGGGTGATGATGAGGGGTCTCACTCCAGCTTTTACTCTTTTGAAGACAACTCTCAGCACTGTGGCTTTGCTGAATGCATGCTGCTTTTTAATGCTTGTAATTACATTAAAAGTAGCTTGTTTGCGTATGGGAGCTAAAAGAGTGATTAGGTGAACTTTGCTCCATTGCAGTAATGTAGGACAGAGGTTACTGACCTCTAAAGAGGAAAACCTCTAAATAAACTCTATAGATTTAGCTGGCATTGAGCTATAAAGTGATATTGTTGTGTTTATTTATGTTGTCTTTCAGTTTTTATGTACATTTTATAATCAAATAGATGGTAAATAAATAAATGAAACAATACAGGACATAATAAACCAAGGTTGTGTTTAAACTAGGTGCTGCAGTGACCCGAATCAAATCTTTTCTCCCTCTTAAATATGATTTTTTTCACATAAGTGTGAACAAACCATATCCGACTTTTTTTTTTTTTTTTTCTTTCAGATCTGGGTCACTTCTGGTCCTAGATCTGATTCTCTAACAGTGTGGCTGCCATCAGAACAGTCAGATCAGAGTTCGTGTCATCATCAATCAATGTTGGAATCTCAAAGACCAGTAAAATGAAACACAGCAGAGCAGCAACAGAGACCACAGCGAATGGTGAGATGAGGAACATTTATAGAGAAGCTGAAGCTATCGGAGGGAACATATGTAATGAGCAGCTTTTGAGGAAATCGTGTGGTTCGACTGGCACACAAATGATATTGTTTTTGTAAGCCTGTGGATTACGTTTCAGTTAAACCTGTGCATGCGTGACAGTTTATAGGACCATAATGGTGTTCACTCTGGAGCTGGTACCAACTCGCTTAGGGCAGAAACCCTCCAAGCTGACATCAAAGAACCAGAGGCAACTTAGAGCGACTGTTGCGTGCCCTCATGTCGCCTTGTGTGGAACAAAAAGTGGCATTTGTATTTATTCAAAAAGAGAAATGGGGTTGTAGATGTACCAACTCTATACTATACAAACAAAGTAGCACTTGGCAGCATTTGCTTGCACATCACCCTCGCTCACCACACATGGTTATGTTTGATAAATTGTAAATGGCACTGGGTTCCAAACATGAATATCAACCATCAACATAAAAAGTTACATAAAGTTAAACTCAAATGTGAACCACGTGCTTACAAAAACATACATACAGCAAGTGAAAGAATAATTTAGATGTGTGTAATACTCAGCACATTTTCTTTTTCTTGGAAAGGGTGGGTTAGGGCCTGTGAACTTTATACCTCCATCTACTTTACGTGTGGCATAAAGCCCCACTAGAATGCACGGCTTTGTCGGCTGACTGTCTGCAATTATTCACAATGTTGTGATCACACATCCTCTGATAAGATAAGACACAACAAGCAGCTGGAGTCAAAAAAAAGTGTGAAAGTGTGGAGTGTAAAAGGTTAAAATAAGGTAAGAAAACACAACACGATAACACAGGTTTGAAAACTATATTGAAAATGTCAGCACTCCTGTATCAGTAACCAGGTCAATACATTATTTAGTGCATTTAGTGGGCACAACAGTTATTCAACAGTATGAACATAAAACAGAACCACAAAGAATCTGTAATATAAACCAGCTCATTTTATAATGAACAAAGTTCAAATCTTTCTAAGTTCCCCTATTTTTATTGTTTTATTCATTTCTGTTTCCCTCATTTAACACTTAACACTTGTCGTTTAACACTTTGTTTAGATGTGCTTATGGTCACTGGTTTGGTTTTAGCCTGTGGGCACCCTGTTAGAAGAAGTCAGAATTCAGATTAACAGTTCTGCCACACGGGTGTATAATCACAACAGAGATGAAGAAATTGTTGGTTTCCTTCAGTTTCTACGGTGGCTCATCACCTTCCTCCTGGTCAGAAGAATATTATACAAATCAAATCAAACGCATCTGCCTGTTCAGTAGTAAATAAAAGAAACAAACGTTAGCAAAAGCAGCATCGCCCAGATTTATATCACACAACAACCTAAACAGTGAGTGAACACGGATTTCATAAATGAAATATCTTGTAATATAATAGCAGCCTGCACCAGACTAATATCTGCAGGAAATACTTTTCAATGGACATACTGAGAAAGGGCGAAGCCTTCACCACACTGTGCTGGGATTCTGTTGAATCAAAAATGAAAAGCAAAGTCAGAATTTTATTTTATTATATTTTTTTTCTGTAATTATTTTTGTTAGTTTCAAGTTATTTAGGAAAAAATTCAGGGTTCCCATTATTTCATCTGAGAGTACCAAGAAATGTCAACATAACTGATATAAGTGTAGCGCTGACAATATGTAGAAACTGATAAAAACAATATAATAATCTCACCTGCTAAATATACAGAGAAATCTTTAAAGACACCTGCAGTAAATTACTGTAGCAGTGTGAATGGACTGTATGAACCTTCTCTTGAATTATTTACAGAGGTATGAAACAGATAAAGTGCAAAATTCAGGGATTTAAAATTTTGTCTTTGTCGTGTTTTGTAATTATCATAAAAATCATTAAGAAACATTTCAATCAATAAATTAAATAAATAAATAAAATTTTAGGTTCAATCTCCTCAAATCTGAAGTCAGTTCACATGCTTGAGAGCGAGGCTAGTTCATGTACAAGGAGAGCGAAAGACGGACGATCTTCTGGTTTCTGGGAATGAGAACAGAAGAAAAACAAAACACATAACTACAGAACACTTTGCTCCATGCTTCTTTTATGATTGAGCAGTTCTTCTTATATTTGAAATTCATGTGTCCTGTACCTCTTTCCAGCACCACTCCATGAGCAGGTGGATGCCGTCTGGAGCCATGCGTGGCTTCAGGAGCCTCAGGCCTGAGTTCAGTGACTGAACCACTTCAGCATTAGAGCGGTTCTCGTAGGGAAGACGGCCCTCGCTGTACACCTCCCACATAAGCACACCTGAGCAGGGGGGAATTGTTCGCAGAATATTATTAAATCGAAATACAAACTATTTTTTGCATAGTGAAAGAGTTGATTCATTTAGCTACCATTTGAAAAATGTGAAAATTATTCTCTGGTGTATAATGACAGACATTCAAACATAAACAGTTTTTACTGAGCTACCCAGGATGTCACTTACTTTACATTAAATCAAAAGTAAGATAGTCTCTAATCACAAATCAGTCATGAAATGTGATCTCACCTTCACTAAAGCCACAAATATCCACAAACACAATATTTTTAAGTTGATAAAACACAGTTATGACCTTTACTGAACACACACATACACCATTAAACATTTACAGGTGTGCCCCTCAGTGTCTATTGAAAAATAGTCTAAGTAGTTTTAGTTTCCAGTTCTACATATACAAACTAACTGAAGGGCACAGATAGACACAGACACACTAACGCACCGAATGACCAGACGTCGGACTTGCTGCTGAACTTGCTGTATCTTATGACCTCGGGGGCCGACCACTTGACGGGGAACTTGGAGCACTGAGAGCTTGTGTACTGATCATCAAGCACAAATCTAAAGCAACGACAGCAGACACACCATTTCCACAGTGCTAAGCTGACTTCTACTAAAGAAACACTGTGTGATTTTAAATGTTTAAAACACAATATGATGGACGATATTTGTTGGAGATTATTCGGACTTATTGGTGAAGGCGTACCTGGTCATTCCAAAATCAGACACTTTTACCTCCCTATTATGTGAAACAAGACAGTTCCTAGCAGCCTGCAGAAGAAAGAGTCACAGGGGAAGGATCAGTACTCTAACAGTCGATACTCAATTGTGGATTATAAAAATAAATGTATATTTATTGGCTTACCAGATCTCTGTGGATAAAGTTGGAGTTCTCCAGGTAAGCCATCCCCTCGCTGACATCCAGACACATGGCCAACATGACATCCTGAGCCAGTTGCCCTTTCCAGGCACGCAGGTGATCTGACAGACAGCCGTTTTCCATGAACTCAAACACCAGACACATGGGAAAATGTTGGGTGCACACACCGTAGAGCTGAACCAGTTTAGAATGGGATAATTTCCTGTTAAAACACACACACACACGTACATGTTGACTGGTGTCCTGTTAGCGTTGACTGAGCCACATGAATCATCATTATGAATGACACTTACATCATGACTCTTGCCTCTTCTTTAAACTCCTCGTCTGACATGCACTCTTCTCTTATCATCTTCACTGCCACCTTCTTGTCCCTCCATCTCCCCTCAAAGACGAGACCAAACTGGCCGCTGCCTAACTCCTCGCCCAAGGTCAGCTCCTCGGGGTCCACCTCCCACTCATCTGTTGTTAGGTGAAGGGCGAACAACAGCACCCACAAATGTTTGTAAATGAAGGTATGATCACCACAGAAGCAGGCTTTAGGGATGCATGCGCATGTTTAAACTCAAATTCATTAGTTCCTTTCAGCAAAGAGGTCAGAACATTTGTTTTATTATTTAAAAGACATATGTGAGAGCCACTAGAGGTCACCAATAAGTCAGCAGTAAGTCATTCATCCATCCCTCCGTTATCTTAATCTTTGTTTTAAACTAAACACAGTTCAAACTGTGTAGATGCGTCTACAGGGCTTTTTCTGGACAGGTTGACATTCTCTAACACCATAACATCTATTTTTCCATAATTAAAGAACTTTCATTGCAGACTTTAGGCCTACACCAAGAGAAAGGTAGCCACTAAAAATGTTAAGCGGCAGAAAGGACAGGATTTAGACAGAGAGTACAGCTTCATTCGCTGCTGCTGTTATATAATAGAAACTGAAAGGTGTTTTGGTGGGGCAGGTTTTACAGCTGTCATTCCAAGATCAGACATCAGGATTTATAGCTGCTGCCAAAAGCCTGGATTTGTTGCCTTAAGACACTGACAAGGTGAGGTTAAAGAGACACCTGCACACATACAACGTCATCTGCATCCCATACTGTGTCAGCTACAGTTTGTTGTAGCGTAATTTGTGCATGAACATACAGCTTTGTTTTATAATGTAACAAGTGTACTGTTCATGACTTCAAAATAGATTAGGAGCAATTAGAAAATATTTCTTCCTCCTCTTTTGGCATCCTCCAGGTAGCGGCGCCCCAGGCGACCGGCGACCTATGCTTTGAAAAACGTTGCTGCCTTTATAAAACGGCACAACCTCTAACCTTTTGAAGGACTTGCGATGTTCTGGGTGGAGCATCCATCTTGAGAGACAGGGTGTCTCAGACGTGTTATCAGGCCTGACAAGCAAACAGATACACAAACATGTAGCACAGAGACCTGCTATCACATATTTATTTATAAAGCAACTCGGAGCACCATATAATTTTGCTCTTTGTAACACAGTTTATGTAACGTGAGCGGTTTCTTTTAGCTTTTATAATTCATTATGTTTGTGGAATGCCAGCGTACCTACCTGCAGCATTATGCTGGTGGTAAAGGATGAGCTCGGGAATGGTGCTGAACAGGTACTTTTCTGCCAGGTAAAATAAGGCGTCTTCTGTTTCTGTCTGTCTGATTTGATAATGTTTTACTCTTGGATTCTTCTCCCCATTAGACCTAATGAACATTTACATGAACATTTCCAAAGTGAGCGTAAATTACAATAAACAGTATAAGACAAGAAAAAGCTCATTGATTTTGATTCAGATCCATTGTAATTATACACTAGACGTGTCAAGCTACAGTTATTAATTTGCTAGAATCTTAAGATTTAAATATAGAGTCAGTGAAATGTCATTATGTAGTTTAGTAAATTTAAGTATATTATACTATTCTACAATATACTTATTGCATATCATTAGTATAAAGTAACGATTAATTAGATACAGTATAATAGAAGGAAAATGAAGTAATAAATTACCCCGGTGCTCTGGTGAAGACTGACACGGTGTAGACTCCTGCCTGCCGTGAGTCACGTACCATGAATGCACCTTCTTTTCCCTAAAAGAAGAGCATTGATAATGCTAAGTAATGATAAAGCTAATGCCAGCACTGGCCTGGCTGTCACTTGGTGTAATGGATCACAATGGATAACTCTTCTGTCTCCTGCTTGCAAAATGGAGCGAAGCCTTTCGCAGCAGGAAATTCAACATTAGAGGAAACACTGTGGTTGTAAGACAATGTTGAAGTCCCATGTTATGTCAGATTCTCGTTTAGCAGGTGCATTTGCAATAATTCTGCAAATGCAACAGCATTGTAGGTTGCACAGTCACAACAAAAGTATGTTGCGTTATGATGCTAATTATCAGAATTATTATTTGAAACAGTTTTTGTTTCACTGGAAGTCCAAAGGAAAATTTAATAATTACTATGTCCTTAAACACTGACTTTGTTTTTCACAAAGAATTTCCCCAAGGGGTTAATAAAGTATCGTTATTATTATTTTTATTAATATTTACCTCTTTCATTAACAAATCTTCTGCTTCTCCTCTGGTTATGTTCTTGTTGTACCATCTACGAGACAACCAATTCATCCCAGTTAAATCAATTCCTCAGATAACAAATGACTCTTCACATATTCACTTATTAACAATAAAACAGAGAAATAAAAAAACCACTCACTCAAATCTCTCAAAGTTTTTGCCAGCCTTTTCAGCTACGTAAGTACTGGGAACAAATCCTATGTTACTGATGAGGGAGAAAAACACATATTAACTAATCATTCTCTATTTTTTGGTGGAAGCATGAATTAAACATTGATTTGTCTCACCCCTGGTCATCCTGTACGGTCCACCATTCAGGGTGGGAGCCTTTAATCAGGATATACTCCTGGTCTTTCTGAAGAGGCAAATCGTCATCTCCCAGCGGCACATAGTCTTTCAAAGCGATGACCGGCCTCTGCCCGGCATGGTTCAGATCCACCTGTCAGAGATAAAACAGAAAGATTCACATAATATGTTACTTAACTATGTGAATACAAAAGAAATTTATTATTCTGTTTAAACAGAATATTTCACAATAACATTAACTACTGTGCAATACTAAAGCAAGTAAATTATAATTCAATAGCTGATAATAAACAAACCTAAGAATTGTTTTAAGAAACTGTTTTTTCTAAATATTTTCCTCTAACAGGACACAAAACAGACAAAACTATCAAAATATCCCCTCACAACCTAACAAGCCCCGTCACGGTTTAATTCAGTCTTTAATATTACATTGAAAAATTATGTTTTGCAACAAAACATAGGTATTTAGTAGGTATTTGAGTATTTGGTATTTGGTACTGAGTGGGTATTTCTGCTTTAGAAAGTTGTACCTCTGAATCCGGGAGTTGAGGGAGTGGCTTTTTGGAAGCTGTGGAGAAATCAGGAATGTAAAATTGAAGAAAGTTTCTGACAGATGAACAAAGTGAAGCGAATTGTTATTATGTTATGCAACACTACTAAATTTAGACCAATGTCAAGATGTGCTCTAGCCACATGTTCAAAGGAGATCACATTCGGATTCACCTGCTAACATACGTTTCAACAGTGTCAGGCTAAATCAAATACACAAAGGGTTAAGCTCTTGATGAATATATGAAATATACTATGATACAAACCATAACCAAGTGGGTTGTATACATGACAACCTGCTGCCAGTTTCTCTGTTTGTTGGCAACATTTCCATTTTCCATCCATCCAGAAGTTTGGGTGGTATTTCGTAACCAAAGCGTTATTCTTTGTTTCTATATTAGACAGACATAAAGAAATATTCTCTTAAATGACAAGCTTATTAATTTACCGTTAGAGTGAAGAGTTCACAATTATGTGTTGCATTGCTATCGTTGCTTAAACTGCAGTGTTCTTATATTGCTTACCCTCTTTGAGAGCCCTGACCCATCTCTGACGGCAATCATTGTCTGGGGCGAAAATGTAGAGGTAATGGCTGTCGTGAAAAATCTGTGGAGAAAATGTTACGACACACATAATAATACATCATGTCCTGCATATAACACTGTATTTTATAACTGTGTTATTCTTTGATAAATTGTGAAGCTCACCTGAAAAGGGTACTTAAAGTTGCACGGTATGGGCATGTCACTACACACTATTTCCACACACTTAATTCTGGACAGTTCAATGCAACCTTTAATCATGGGCTTTTTCTGAAAGAACATGATCATTACTTATATTATCTCTACGCAACATGGATATGGTTTTAATACCCAACCGTGGATAGTGAGTTCATCAAATATGTGCACACTTACCCCTGGGCGACGTTCAGAATACTTGAGTTCCTGGGTGTCCAACACAAAAAACCTCTCCTTGTAGTTACAAGGCGATGTTCTTTTCTTTTGTTGAGATTTTTTGATCATAGTTCCTTTCAAAATAACCCTGGGGAACATGGTAACGGCGACAAACAACACAACGAGAAACACTAGAGGGTTTTGACTTACGGCGAGAGATGGAGTCACTTAAAAAAAAACAGTGGATGATAACTTGATAGAAGCTGTGGAGCTTCCGGCATAGCGTTGTTGCACTCGATAAACCACATCCTTACGGCAAGAAATGGGGTTGTGCAAGCAAACACATATGCCCACACACACACATCAGACAGACACACAGAAACTGTGCATATACTCAGAAACACTTTCACTGAATATGTTGCAATAAGCTTAACTGTGGAGTGTTCTTTAATCTCAGTACTTTTGAACATTTTCCACTAAAATACAGATCTTGAAGTAATGTAAGGGACTGAACCAGAGTGTACATTTAAAATATGGCATTAATACAAATGTTACATCCAAAAAACACTTACTGAACACAACAATTTTACAACATGTTTTGTGTGTGTGTGTGTGTGTGTTACAATAGACATTTCAGACATTTCTGCTGCCAGAATGAATATACTATCTATATTTTTATGATTTACAATGTTGTTTTCTTTTATACTTGTAAGATGGCTTTAGATTTCTTGTGTTGTGCTGTTATTATTAGAAAACAATGTCACGTACAGTGGTTAGTTTTTTAGAATCTGAATCCAGTTTAAAACTGAAACAATTCATCCTCTCAAAAATATTTTAAAGGACTGGATAGTATAGCACCATTATCAGGGAAATGTTCTACATTGTCTACAGTTTAGTTTGAATTAAAAGGTTTGGATGAGACTGGACTTCCCTCTGGTGGATTTTCTCTCTTTGTAAGAAGCTTTTTTCTAAAGACATTAATGGAATTTAAATTAATGTCCAGGTTGAGAGAAAACCATGCTTGAACAGTGTTCAAGATATATGTATTGCACTATATTATATTATTCGTTTTGACAATGAATATTTGCTTGCTCGTTAGGTTATATTAAGAAATTAGTTTGAAAAAAAGAATCACATTTTCTTTACAAACTTTCAAAATCACCTTCCAGATCTTGTATGCTGTCTGCTGTGGATTAGTAAATGTAAAATAATTTTATTCAGTTGTATCATTTAAAAAAAGATGTGTTTATAATGTTTTAGAGAGAAGAGCAAATGTAATACAAAATGGGTAACTGTGTCATAATGTCTATGTATGTGTTGATAAATGTAAACACTTTATTAACAAGTTATCATGTCTCAAATGAACTACAACATTGCACTGAGCACTATAAAATGTGAAAAGATTGAATTTGTTTTAAATATTTGACTAAATTACAATGATCATCATTAGACTAGTGTCTATAATATGTAGTTTGTTCTACATCTTTGTGGAAATGTTAAAAGTTGTATCACATGGCTGATTTGAGAACATAATATGTAATATCTGGCACATGTTTTTTTGTTGTATGAAATATACACTTCACACATGCATCAAAAGTGCTTTATAAAATCCCTCCAAATTACCAGTTAAGGTAACCACAATATAATATGAGGTAAGTCATAAATGTTTTGTAAAGCTATTTTTAATTAATTTCCTAATAAAAGCCTCAGTGTCATGAACAGACCACTCATCATACTTGCAAAGATTAGGACCAATCAGCGTTTAGTTTGATCGTTATGTACTGACCAATCCACAGAACCAAAAAAGCGGCCACGAACTCAGTTCAGCCAATTGGATCACACCAGTTTCGAGCGTTCACGTCTGCGCATGAAAGGAGCTAAGGTAGACATGAGCTAAGTGTTCGATTATATACACACCTGGCTTTTCACAACTACGATCTACGTCCAGCGTTTAAGAGGTTTGTATAAATATTATCATAGTTGGTGTTTGCCTGTGCTGCTCGTTTTGAGAACGAAACCAGATGCACCGCAGCCACTAGTTAGAACATAGCTAGCTATGTTGCTTTCCCAGCATTAGCCATAAGCTAGCTAGTTAACCTTAACGTTAGCTAAGCTACGTTTGTCTGGCAAACACGGTGGTTCTTCTATCTCAGTATGATTGTAGACTAAAACCTAACATATTTAACTACTTAAATTAAGACTCACGGACGACATTATGACTGAATGACTTTTCCAGGAAGGCAGTTGCTACCGTAGCAAGCGTTGTTGGTCTTTAGACTTAATACGTCTAGACAGCTAGCTACACACTTTTGTTTATATGGGGAAGAGTTTGTCCCTGTTGTGTGATGTCGCCTCTGATCAAAGACAAAAGCTTTTTTATATATATAACAGAGTTACTGCGTTAAAGTAATCTAGCGTAAAGTTATTGGTAACGTTACTGTTATTTATTTTTGACAGTTGTAGAGATTACTTTGCAGTCTATTCTTATACAGACAGTGCCAAACAGTAGGCTCCTAAAATAAATATAATTGCTATTAATTTGGTTTAATAGCTATAGTTATTAATAATTAATAAAGGTTTCATTATTATTATTTTTTAGAGAGCTTTGTTCTGTCACTAATTTTTGACAATGTTATTTCTATAAACAACATTGATTTGGTTTCTGTGTGAACCTATTTGACACTGCTTGGTAAGGAAGACGCTTTCTGTTCCTGTTTCAGGCCAGCATCATGGGTGAACCACAGCAGGTTAGTGCCCTGCCTCCTCCACCTATGCAGTACATCAAAGAGTATACTGATGAAAACGTCCGCAAGGGTCTGGCTCCTAAGCCACCTCCACCCATCAGAGACAGTTACATGATGTTTGGCAACCAGTTTCAGTGTGATGACATCATAATTCGGCCTCTGGAGAGCCAAGGTATTGAGAGGCTCCATCCGATGCAGTTTGACCACAAACGGGAGCTTAAGAAGCTCAACATGTCCATTCTTGTCAACTTCCTGGATCTCCTGGACATTCTTATAAAGAGCCCTGGCAGTATAAAGCGTGAGGAGAAGCTGGAGGACTTAAAGCTTTTGTTTGTTCATATGCACCATCTTATCAATGAATACAGACCACACCAAGCCAGGGAGACACTGAGGGTGATGATGGAGGTGCAGAAGAGACAGAGGCTAGAGACAGCTGAGCGCTTCCAGAAACATCTGGAGAGGGTGGTGGAGATGATTCATGGATGCCTGGCCTCCCTGCCTGATGACTTGCCACAAATGGAGGCTCCAGATGGCGTTGTCGATGGGACAAGGAGTATGTCTGCATCAGCTATTGCTGGTTGTTCTTCTGGGCAGACCCCCAGGCTTAAAACTGAACCTATGGATGTAGAGGAAGCAGGCGCCAGCTGTATGGCAGTAGGTCACCAGGACAAGAGCAGCCCTACTTCAAAGAGAGACAAAATATGGGACAAGGACGCTGCCATGTGCAGTATTATTGATGAAATTGCATAGGTTTTATGTTTAAAAGGTCATGTTTCTTTGTTGTACAACTAAACGTAGCTTGTTTTGAAATATACTGTACATTTAAAGAAATCAGCTGGTTTTCACTAGGGCTGAAATCCAATCTGGACTTGAGTGGATTTTTTTTTTTTTCTAAGCTGTTGTGTATAATCAATGTTATTACCAGTTCCTGTGAAAATACTGAAAGAAGTTAAGTATTACACAAATCAACTTGGGTGCTAACTTCAGCTTTTCTTACAAAACCAATAAAAGAAATTTCCAGTTACAATATGAGTGCAGAGCTGTCACAGTGTTACAGTGGTGTTTATTTTTATTTAACATATGTAGGGTAGCTGCATCAAATCACAAAGCAGTTCTTGCATGCTCAAATCCATACTATACGTAGACATTGTCTTTAAAGTCACTATAACGTTCACACTGTCAAGTGAAAGTCGCCATGAAAATATTAGTATGTATAGTGTATTGTTACACAGTCATTCCTCTCCCCCTAAAGTACTTTGACCTTAGTCTTGTTTATGTCTTGTTTATGCAAGTTTCTTCCAGAAAGTTGATACTTTCTAATGAGAAATCATCATCAGAAGGATCCTATTTTTTTTATTATTGCAAGTTAGAGACACAAATCTTTAACTGTTCAGTTTGAATACTGTTCATTAACACTTGAATCCAGTGACAGTTTGACAGCGTGAAAACCAAGTTTACATTTTTAATGTTGATATACTAAATTGATCTCATGGGGAAATTGTTCACGACAAATGCCACTGAAGAAGCTTCTACTTTGGGGTGTTTAGTATCTTGTTCAAGGACACTTAGAGGTGTAGCCAAGAGTATCCAGGTATCACTCCTACCAACAGAACCATAGCTGCCTCCTTACTGTAGAGTTTCTCCAGTTTTTTGTTAAAAATAAAAGAGTTAGTTTATTTTTATCAAGTCTATTCCAGTGTCTGTTAAATCATATCAGTTGTAAGGCTGTCAGTCTAAGTTTATGTTTGGTATCTGCCGGCTCCAGTTGGATTTCCATGATCATGAAAGGTTTTCATGAGACAGAAGTTCCACCTGACATGCACTGACTTGTATAACAGGCGGACACATATGTTGTTATAGCAGTGCTCCTCAGCATTGTCCTGCCATGCTTAAATATAACGAGAGTAACAGTAACTATTTTTTATTCGCATTTTGCACCTACATAGACATTTGTCATGCCTCTATAGCAGTACAGTTTTTACATTTGCATCTGTTTAGTTAGGTTGTGTTATTTTAAGGTGAGGATGGACATGACAGTGTTTGTAATAGTCCCTCCACCCCGCCCCTGGATGATGTTATTATTATCCGCTGCTGGGATTCCCTGCACTGGCAGTGTAATTTTTAATTCCCGCATTGTGAAGTGTTATGAATTATCATTAGTACAATTGCAAAATGTACGAGACCATTACCTTACATCCCCTGGTGTTTAAATTAAAACTTAGTTTATAAAACGAAACTTTTTTATTGTCGCAGGAATGATGTTATGAAACCCGGCATCCCTGTGTTTCACAACAGGGCGGAAAGCCGAGTTTTCATCCAATGGGGTTGCGCGCTGCGCGTCACGTGGTCTTTATTTATGTAACGTAATGGTGTTACACAGTAACCTCGCTTTGTGGCTGTGGATACGTCGCTACAGGGGTTAAAAACGGACACGGGGTCTAAAAAAGAAAGAATATTAATGTCCAGATATTCTGCTGTGGTATAGGGAGTTTAGGGCGACGAGGAAAGCGGCGCATGGGACTTGAAACTGCGCTTCTTCTTTTTTTTATTAATTTTTTATTCAACTTGCTTGAAAAGGGAAGATATTATGTGTCCCAAACCAAATACTGGGCTGAAAATAGACATTGTCCGTTTTATACAAACAGGACATTTGTGAGGTGAGCATATGTTAGCTCAGATTAGCATCAGACAGAAACGGCAAAGGGTTCAAACGTAGACATACAAATGTGGTCGGGGCAGATGTGATAACAGAGAGGGCACATTTATTATAGCGCTAGCTGTTGGGTTATTTAAATGGTCCATGAAGGAGAACCTCCGTCTGCCTTGCTTTGACGAAAAACTCTCGGCGCGTCTCGCTGTCTTGTGGTGACATAACGTGAACCTGTCCAACATGGATCTGCTGGAGTGCCCGCTGTGTCTCCTCCTGATGTGCGAGCCGGTGACCATGTCCTGCGGTCACACGTTCTGCCGCAGGTGCGTGGGGAGCTACCTGCCGTCCAAATGCCCGCTGTGCAAAGAGAGGTTAAAGCAGCGGGATGTGAGAAGCATGAGGAACAACGTTTGGCTCATCAGCGTCGTTGAGAAGTGCTGCCCCGACGAGGCGAGAGTGACGTGCCATGTACAGGAGAAACTCAAAGCCGGGGAATTCACTGAAGCTCTACGTGTGGCAAATGATGGACTGAACTTAGGTAAGACACCCATCAGCTGCAGACAGCACACGGAACTTTATGAGACTTATTCTGCATGGTGAAAAATGATGGCTGCTTATGTAAGACTGCAGTTAAGTAAGTTGTTGTGTATTGATGATCTGGATGTGTAGCGAGGTGCAGCACTGGAAAGATGCAAAGGGAAATGTTGACCTACATTTGTCAGTCAGACAGTAAGAGATGCAGTGAAAGCAGCTATGACATATTAGATTAAGACTGAGGCTAAACCTGTGTGCAGAAAAACATGAGGGTGTAAAGAGGATTTTGTGTAATAGTTTCCAAGAAACGTATCCTCTGCACTTGCCTTTGTTGGTGCAGTTGACCTTATTTTCTTCATGCAGCAGCGAGAAAGTAAAAGAGACTCGTGCCATACATGAATTTAGATGTAGGCGTTCTTAGGATTGTAGGAGTGATTTTTGCTGCTGTGAATCGGCATACTGTTGAATTACCTACATTCACCATCTCTGCCAATACAGAAAAACTATTTCTGTTGTAGCACTTGTGTTCATTGTGTAACAAAGTAGGTGTTTTGCTTTGATTATAGGTTGGCACCGGTGTTTTTTTCTTTATATTATTACAAAATGTTTCAAGCTTCAGTGTTGTGTCTGTATATTTTGTTTTTGTATGCAATATTACGAGTTCTATTGTATAAGACATGTGTATTATATACAGTAAAGCAGCTTGACTTGACTGGAAAAACAGCTTTAGGTAATAGTTAGATAATAGTTACTCTTTGAGCCTTGCACTCACACACATATTGATGTACTGTAGTGGCGTATCGGTGTACTGCATTTGGCATTTCTACCAGTTTTGTGCATTGTACTAATTATTCTAGGATAAAAAATAAATAAATAAAAATAATATTTTACGTATAGTAGCAGTGCATTTGGGGAACAGTCATGTCGTGTCTTGCTGGTGCATGATCTGTTTGCCAGTAGCAGTCCAGTACGTCAGATCGGTGACTTACATGTTTTTGGATGGATTTCCTTCATGTTTCAAGCAGATTTGAAACACTCACTATTCAAGCTGTTTCAAACCTGTCATGCATGTTGCTGTTTCCCTGCAGAAAGGCGCATAAATAGACTCTCAGCTGTAAGATCTCATCTGTTGTTCATTTCTGCATTAAATATTTTGTCTTATCTCTCTGTCTTTCTCTTACTCTGTCCTCCGTACAATTGTTTTGCGTCCTTAGTCTCTGATGATCCGAGTTTGAAGTTGTACAGAGCTGAAGCTAACTGTGGCCTGACGCGTTTCTCTGATGCTCTGACAGACCTCGACTACCTCTGCTGCCTTCGTCCCAACTGGACTGAGGTGAGAGACAAGACACATTATGTCCTTTTTTTTCTTTTTTTTTTTTTTACATTTTGCAAAAAACCCTCTGTGCCTGTCTTTGCTGAGTTTGACCCCACACACTCATATTGACAGGTTTTGGCGCATGTAGTTGCATTACATCTCTACACGTAGAAAGTGGTGCTGCCCTTCTTATTAACGTTTTTATAGTTTACTTTTATTGATGTTACGTCACTCTCAAAGTTATGCAAACTGCTACTTATGTCATTGTGTCATTTAATCACTTTGTGCCAGTGGGTGGCACACAGCTACGGAGAAAGGCCTACTGTACAGTCATTTATACTGTTGTGATGTGTTACATCACTTCATCTGAAAATAATCTATAATGTATAGAATGCAAAATTCGTCAGACAAATATGGTTTTGTCATGTTGCATAAACGTTTTGATGAGGTTGTGTTCTCTGCAGTGTCACTCTTTAGGTGCGTCATTCGCTTTTAAAGGTGCGGTGTGGTGATTGCACTGTTCTCTTTTTGCAGGGCTTCTTTCGTAAAGGGAATGCGCTGCTGGAAATAGGTCAGCACACAGAAGCCCTTGTCCAGTTCCATCGTTGCCTGAGACTCCAAGCTGATTTTGCCCCGGCGAAGAGCCAGATAAAGAAGGTTTGTTTAGCATTAGATAGTAACTTAATATACATTTAGACTGAAAGGAAAATCAGATCATGTGTGACTTCACGTCCTTAAGCAAGATGTAGCTTATTCTTTTTTTATTCTGAGTGGTTGTCTGGGAACATAATGGGCAAGCAGTGATGCAGACTGATAAGTGCCATGTTGAAACCCATCAACAAAGACTTTTGTTAACGTCAATTCGAGTTTTCGTTACACAGTAAGTGACGTTGTGATTCCGATGTTCAGAAGCCAGACTTAAGCCTAACTTATCTAGCATGATCATGTGCCCTGATAAAAGTTCTCTCACAGTATATGTATGTGGGTGCAATTACAGTTTAAGTAGAGCTGTTCCATATGATATCATCTGTGACATATCACAGTAATTTCAGAATGTCATATTGCAATATTTTATGATATTTTATTGTTCAAAAACAATAACTTTCTGTGGCCAGAAATATACTTGTATATACTATGTATAAAAGGTAGTATGTATTTATCAATTTTTTTCATTTTTCATCTCAATACAAATATTTCCCGCATTTGCTTGTGACATGGATTTTAATGGCAGATCCTGGAGGCGGAGGGTGTGGCTGTGCCAGAGGAAGTACCATCCATCTTACAGTTGTTGTCTGAGTACCTGAAAGAGCCCTGCCCCATTACTAGCCTCAGCGGCTCCCAGGGGCCAACTCACCCTGAAGGCCTTATACATCCAGGTGGAGAGGAAGTGGAGAGAAATGGGAGGAAAGAGGTACACCAGGTCAGCTGGCTGAGCGAATGCAGTTCTTAACACTTTCTCTTGGAGGTGTTTGAATGTAGATAGAATCATAGCTGATACAGTTGCATGTCTTTATAGGGCTCCAAAGTGAAGCATGATACAGGTACTGAGTGCTGCCTTAGCCTCTGCCAAGCTGTGTCCTTCCTCCCTGCTGCTGAAGAAGATGAAGAGATGATGATGAGGAAGGAAGATGGGCGTGTCAGAGGTAAGTTACACCTTGACCATAACATCAACCAGATGGTTTAAAATTGCATAAAAATAGCTAATTCCTCTTCAAAAGAATAAACTCACCGAGCGATTTTGTATTACCTTTCCTTTTAGGAGAAACTATTCGATGCAGAGAGAAGTGTCTGAGTGTTCTCACTGTGTCAGACTTTGAGTGCCCTCTCTGCATCAGGTCAGTGTCCTGGAGGAAACACTCAAATCAATAATTCCTTGCTGTCTGCTGCAGAGTCATATATCAGGCTGAGTCTATTCTTGCTCTCCTCTCTCTTGTCAATGTTTAGCACATGTTCAGTATGTAGACAAACCCTCATCAGACTTTAAGAGCTCATGGACAAAAAGAACAAATATCCTTACTCTGCTTTTGCTTTTCTTGGAAGATTGTTTTTTGAGCCAGTCACAACTCCCTGTGGTCACACCTTCTGTAAAAACTGCATAGAGAGGAGTCTGGATCACAACCTTCGCTGTCCACTCTGCAAACAGCCACTACAAGAGGTAACCACCTACAGACACGCTCACAAGTCTATTTAAACTAAACGGGGGGGAAAAGCACTGAAAATACAATATCTATTTTAAAAACAGGTTAATTATCAAAACGTTGTCATTGTAACTGCATTCAATTAAAATAGTAAATTAATAAAGCTATATTTTGCGTTCAGACATGCATTAATACACACAGAATGCAGTAAATCTTTGAAATGCAGTCATTGAGTAGGTATGATATCTGATAACATGCTCTCACCTCTCTCTTTCCAGTACTTTAAAACCAGGAAGTACAACCCCACAGTCCTCCTCCAGGACATCATGACGCGCCTTTTCCCCTTACAGTTGGCTGAGAGGAAACAGGTCCATGATACTGAGATAGCTGAACTGTCCAAGTAAGCATCTTTCAGTAAAACGTTTACTGAGGTAGTTTTGCTGTAACTCTTCAACCCCCCTCACAGACTTCTGTTCTCTTTCTTCCCTTGTAGTCTAACTAAGGACATCCCTATTTTTGTTTGCACGGTGGCCTATCCTGGAGTGCCCTGCCCACTGCACATTTTTGAACCTCGATATCGGCTGATGATGCGCCGCTGCATGGAAATTGGCACCAAGAAGTTTGGCATGTGCAGCTATGAGCATGGCAAAGGGTATGCAGTGCACACGTCTTTAATACATCTGTCTGTATAGTTTCATATTTAATAAAATCAGCTTTTTTTATTCTTGAATTCTTTGTTTGCGTAGAAAAAAATAAAAATAACAGTTTCGTACCAAGTTAGGTAAATGCCCTGAGCATTTAAAAAGGTCTTTACAGCTACTTTGACCAGTCTCTGTGGTCATGTTTGACACACAGAAGGCTGACAGGGCTGTCAGCGATGCAGCACAAGCAGGCAGCACAGTGGGCAAAGTTTAAATAAGTCATATTTGACACTGAGGAGGTGGAAAATAGCAACATGGTCACCAATCTGCCATGAGATCTGCTGTTTATCTCCATCTTCCAACAAAAGTTAGTTGCTACTCCCACTATGTATATGTTGTCATCATATTGAATTTCCAAGTAGGATTATTCATGTAAAATTTAAATCCAAAATAATATTAGAACATCTAAACAATATAATCCCCCTTTTACTACAATATAAATAAGAATACCAGTACATTGTGCTGGTTTAATACTTAGATGATGCAGTTTTTTTAATGTGCTACAGGTTTGCAGACTATGGCTGTATGCTGGAGATTCTCAGCCTGGACCTGCTGCCTGATGGACGGTCCTACGTGGACACTGTTGGTGGCAGCAGATTCAGGGTCTTAAAGAGAAGTCAAAGAGATGGCTACCACACCGCTGATATAGAGTATCTGGAGGACCTCAAGGTCGGGATCTCAGAGATCACAAAGTACACCAGCACTGCACAGTTGCTGACTGCTGAACCTCGTATTCCTTTTGCCTTTGTGTCCTCTCTCTCTCTCAGGTTGATGGTAGTGAGTTGGAGCTTTTACAACGTCTTCATGACAGTGTGTACCAGCAAGCACAGGACTGGTATCAGCGCCTTGGCAGTCGGATTCGAGAGCAGATCAACAGACAGTATGGCACCATGCCAGATAAAGAAGAGAACATTCAGGTTGGGGTCTAAAAGTAGCTCACTCTAATCCTTAACTTTAACAACCAGTTTCGCTAAGCATTTATTTTTAATTTGAGATAATAAACGTTACTGCAAACTAAAATGAACAATTTCTTTTTTACTTTGTGACTTTTCATATATTTCTGTTGTTATATCTTTATCTTTCCTCCAGGCCTCGTCTAATGGTCCGGCCTGGTGCTGGTGGCTGTTGTCTGTCCTCCAGCTGGATCCTGCCTATCAAACCACTGTCCTGTCCCTTAACTCACTTAAAGACCGCTTGGGACACCTCCGCCTCGTCCTTGAGTACTTCTCTCAGAGCTAGGCCCCACTGCACAGCCATACTGTGGCCACAGCTAGCTGAGAGTGGAGTATTACACACAGACTAATGTGTGAGTGAGACCAGTGAATGCACTCACACCACAGACTAATCTGATCCATAGAGGGACTGACTTCAAGTCAGCTAAAGGCTAACTTATCTGTTATATCTGTTTATAACAGAAAGATGGTGATTTTATTACAGAACACGGTTTTTGGCAGTTTGAGTTTGCATAAGTTGTCTTTATTGTACCATATTCTTATGTGGGAATTCAGCATTTTAGAGTAGTTTCTGAATATACATTGTTCTTGCTGTACTAGCAAGACCTGCAGGCTTGACCAAAGATGCTTCTTATTTAGGGTCATCAATAGTCAAAAATGTGTGCTTGTGAAAAAGCAAAATCAGTTCTTTTTTTATAACATTGCTAAATAATCGACACCAGGTGTCACTGTTCTTCTCCAACTATGCTGTAAAAAAACATGCAGCAGCATCAAGTATGCTGGTAGAACTGCACTGGAGTCTGTTGCCTATTCAAATCAGACATGTTGCATAAGCTTATATATAATTTGGAGTGAGAATACATTGTGAACAGCACAGATAATTTGTAGGGAAAGTTCCCAGACTATGCAGGAAGTCGTTTTGGACACTCCCCCTTGCTGAAGGACAGTTCTTGTAAGGTTTGAATTGAATTTATTGGCCTTTGGCAGCCACGGACTGTTGCTTAATTATTGAATAATCTTAAAATACCCTTATTTAGTATTACTAAATATTGCAATAATAATTTATAGTTTTTTTTTTTTAATGAATGAAAGCTGCTGGCTCTGGATGCTGTTTGGGATTATCCAGTGGAAAAAGTCTTCTGTGAAATTTTGAAAGAAGGGAGGGGGTCAGTGAACAGGCACATGGAGGCATACCAGCTTTTGTTTTAACCGTATGAACTTGCGTGACTATAAATGTTGATGGCCATGTATGTGGAATCAAATATGTCTGTCAGTCAGTCATCAGTGAATTAAATTTGCTGATGTTCTTGCATCATGGCGTCAGCACTAAAAAGACAGTCACTGTGTCCTGGCCCCTACTGTGTCTCCCTCTGTATCTAGCCTCCCGGGCTCTCCTGGGGTGTCTGTGCCAACTCATCTGGAGACCTGGAAGTCTTTACAGTTTCTGCACAGCATAGAGGACAAACCGTGTTGATTTTCCATCAGCTCTTATTGATATAGTGCGAATATTCCTTAGGATGTTGAAGCTGCATTTTATTGTATATTAATTTAGTTACAAACACAGACTTAACTGGGTGGAATAAAAGAGCTTTTTTTTTTTTACTTTGTTAAATGTGCCATAGATATTTCTGGTGTGTTTTGTAGGAATGGTTGACCTCTGACCAGGGAAATAACATTTTACTTGACAGCAGCACAGACAGTTTAACATATCATAAGATCAGTTCTGACATTAAAGCCATCTGGGAGTAACATCAGAGTGAAAGACTTTAATGTGCCAGTCATCACAACATGTCTCCAAAGCTGTTGACTTCACTGAAAAATGCGTCACACAGGTCAGTTTCCTGCTACCGTGCCACAGCATGTTAAAAGCTCACTCAAATCAAAAAGGGATGAGATTCGTGAGCCTTTCTGGTAAACACACAGCAGCAGCAGTTTTTTTTTCACTCCTCCATACCATGTTTTAACAGAGTGTAATCATTTAGTGTGTGTTTGTTTTCTGATGCTCTGCTGCAGTTTCTCACATGTTTTCTCTCTTTTGTAAATCATACCAGTGTAATTTTTATTCCTTTTAAGATGTTGCCTTCTCGCTGAATAAAATTGGGATTGATGTTGATCACAGCATTTGGGCTCGTGTTGGTTTACTCTGTTTGAAACAGACCTTAATTTCTGCACATGTGTGTGTGATCTAGTTCATAATAAAATGAATATTGCTGAAAAGTTTTAAATGATTTCACATCTATATTTTTGATAAGGTGTATATGTATAGTGTCATGAGTGTTCATCTTTTGCTCCTTTTTACACTCTGGCAGGCATCCATTAGCCGTAGCTGCAGGATAATTAGCGATGAGAAGATGTCCTCTAAGACTCTTAAAACAATTTGCTGTAAATCCACATTGTCTGAAACACAGAAGACAGAGCATAATAAGTGATCCGCTCTTGGCAGCAGTTCTCTGTGAGAATGAGTCTTACACTTGTGTACTGGGGAAAGGCTGTGAAAAGCACCATGGTGACATGTTCCTGCTATGTGCTGCAGCTTTGCAGGAAATGCTGGCTGCTGTGGTCTGATGGTCAGCGGTCTGTGGGTTGTGTGATCTACAGACGTACCTGTTCCACGCTACACAAGCTTAAACGTTAGCACACATCAGCTGATTTTGAAATTCATTTGCGTATTCATTCCTCCACCTCCAAGCCAAGAGCAGTAAATGATCCTGATCTGATTATTATTTATTAGTTCGCCCAGTGGGTGACTTTTTAAATGTTATTATAAAAAAATCCTTTTAAAAAGCAAATTGTGCGTCATTTTCATTTAACGTGTCAGTAATGCGTCTAAGTGAGTTGAATGTTAAACCACCAATTTTGCGGTCACGAAGGTGATATTACAAGTCATATAGAAGTGGCAGGATCTATTGCAATTCACAGCAGTGACAGAAAGTGGTACAAAGAACTGGTGATGGGAGTGAATCATGACTCACATACTGATAGAAGAACACTTTGGTATGGAAACAGTTATAATTACTGAGAACTGTGAAGTGCTGCAGCTGGAGCTGAGCGAAAGAAGCCTCTGGTTTGCTCTGAATATGAATTAAAATAGATGCAATGAGTATTCCCACTGTGGATGCATGTCTTTACTGAAAAGACTGCATTATCACACATAAACAGCATATGTTATGATAGCATAGTTACTTGCTCTTTCACCATAATATTTGTTATCAAGTATTATTTTTATGATGTACAGTTATTGGGATTAAGCAGACACGTTTTATTCAATTCAGACCAATCTGAGAGGAAGCCACTGCAATGTGTGATTTTATAACAGCACAAAAAAAAAAGAAAAAAAAAAGTGAAAGATCCTTCAGAGGAAATGTTACAAACTCTTGCTGTGCCCACAAGGGGGCAGTATGTAGCTGTGGAAGTACAGGAGTTCAGCACAAATGGAATAATACCTGCAAAACAAGAAGACATTTCTGCTTTTCTGTGTGCAATGCTTACAGTGATCAAACAAGAGTCAGACACAGGGTCAAAAGTGTGACAGACCCAGTCAGTTGAAACAAGCAGAGGGAATTTATTATTATGTTATTTCCCATGCAGCTCAAAAAGAACATAATTAGTGAAAAGAAAAGAAAATGTGTAAGTGTAAGTGAACTGCACTGCTCTGTGAACAAGACGGGAAAAAAAAAAAAGCATAGCAAAAGTGAGGCACGTTTCCTGCCAACGTCCTCTGCATAGGAAGCAGGCAGATGAAAAGAGGTTTCACTGGCTTCAGCGGGGTTCTGTAATGCAGCTCAGCGTCTACATCAAAGCCCATTACATTTGAAGAATGCCACAGCTTTTCTGTACTAAATTGATCCATCGGCTTGCGCTGACTCCCTGCTTGTGTATGACTGAGTAAGGATGACAGGCGTTTTGTAGGAGTTATCGCAAAGGGGGAACCGGCTGCGGCTGTGTGTGTTTGGATGTGTGTGCATGTACTTGTATTTCTGCTGTTAAGAGGCAAGATGAAGAAAATCCTTTACAGACAGAGAGGCTAGTTTAGAGTCGTAAATTTACACTGATCAGCCAAAACATAAACACCTATAGGGTTTTAATGTTGTGGTGGACAGGGGGTCGGCATGAGCTCTCTGCCTCGTTTGCAGCCACGCAACACCTGAAACCTGTCTATCATGGCCAGCATTAAATGTCACCCACACTGAACCCTGTCCGCCCCCACTAGGCGGTGTGAGGGTCAAAGTGAGAAATGCTGAGAAATAAAACTAGGGTGATGACTTCAGTTCTGAAAAGCATGTGTGTGAATCCTTAATAATTATCCTCCATAATTATGGAACAGCTCACTGGGGCCTCCACTAAAATGAAGTAGTCTGCTCCCTGTGCAGTGTACTGTACATCTACACCAAGAGAGTCACACAGAGCGTCATAGAATGATCACAGCGCTGTTGTGATAGGAACAAAACCCAGCCTGGCAAACTTCAATGTGAAGAGTGGGATTATGAATTAGGAAATTAAGAAACTTTGTTTTTGAAGTGAAAAGCGTTTTTGTTTACCTTGCTCAGCCTGAAAGACAACACGCAGGGAACGAATTCCCACAGATACAAGTGTGGTGAATTGAAACAGAGTGAAGGGGAGATAGTGAGAAAGAGCTCAAGTTTCCTAATCTCTGTGTGTGTGTTTTGTGCAGTACTCAATGCCCATCTTCTTTAGAGGATTAACATTTTTTCAGGGTGTGTGTGTCAGTGTGTGTGTGTGTGCGTGTGTGTCTGTGCTCTCCTGTGGGTCTGAAGCAGATAAACCTTGCTTGTTTCTGTCTTTGAATAATTCCCTTGAGTGTCAACACAATGATAAACCCATGAGCATGCTCTTGTGTGACAGTGCTTTTGAGAACAAAGGTAAACATATTGGCCACTTGCCTCTGTTAGGGCGGGACATGTCATAAAAACTTTGACATTAGGAAAAAACAAGAGAGACAAAGAAAAGAAAAAAAAGAATGGAGAACAAAATGACAAACAAAGGAGCACTGTGTCACAGGATCAGCAACACAAGCTCTTAAGCTCCTCCTCTCCAAGACACTGGATGATACAGTCCTTATGTATGTAATGTATGATTTATTAAATGAATTTCACCCTGCCTGTTGCATGATTGACAGTTTAACATCAAAAAGATAAATCAGCTACCTATGTGTCTCTCTGCAAAGTATAAAAAAAGCAAACAAACAGAGGTATCCTTTTTTATATTCCTGTGGTTCCTTTTAGAAAAAGAAATACAAAAATAAATGAAGCATATTGAGATCACCTGCTGGGAGATGAAGGACAGGAGAAACAGAAAGCAGGGGATGCACCACAGGAGATATTATGTCATGCAACTGGCTCACTGATTCGTAGAGTTGCCGCCTGCTGAGACACACACCTGGCTGTGGGGCTGCTTTCATATGTTGTTTAAAGTGGCCTGTGTGCTATGATGCACTGCTTGTGTGCGTTTATGTACCTGAAGGACAAATAGGCAGAGAGCCAAATGTAATAGTGTCAGGTTTGTAACAGCAATGTGTGTGTGTGTGTGTGTGTGTGTGTAATTCTCTGTGTTGGATGGTTGAAAGTGTGTTTTTATTAGTGTCCAGTGTATGATCCAACTGTACGCTCTAAGGTAAATTTAGTCCAGTGTGTTTGTGCAGACAAAAGAGCTAAGTTGTTGAGTGACCAGAATTTGGTTCCATATTTGGGATAAAAGTATAAATGTCAGGTTAAATTTAGCACAACCTTCAATAAAGTGTCACCGGAAACCTGTCAACAACGTCATCTGACTGATTTGCTTCTACTGGTTTTATTGGTTTATTGGGTGAATGCTGCTGCCAAACATTGCTAAAACCAATAGATGCTTATTTTGAAGTACAGTGGAGAAAAAAGAAATAAGTAGCTGAATTATACAGAGGTGATGCAGAGGAGGTGGAGAGGAGGAATTCACGGGGGAATGATCAGCGTGATTCAGAGAGCAGTTCCATTTGACAAGTATGCACATTTCAGTAAATACAATACTATCATTGTGTTTCATCTCATCACCTGGTGGTCATAGTTTACCCAGCGGCAAGTCACCACAGCATCCTCACAGGAGAGCGGGCCGCATTTCGGGTAAGTCTGGGGATTTAAGTTGTTGCAAAGCGAAGGTGTGTCTGCAAGATAAGGAGACTTCTGAATAGAAACAGCAGAAGGCAGAAGCTGGGGATGAGATCATAGCCCCATCAGCTACAAGATTATCACACAAACTGGTGGTTTTAATGTCGTGGACTGGGGTCAGCGTGGCAAAAAGTTAATGCTGCCCATGATCAAAAGATGTCAGTGCATCCCTGCTTGCTGAGTATAGGTCTGTGTAGCTGCCCAGTGCGACCAGTCTGACCCCTGTCCACAACAACGTTAAAACCACCAGGTCGGCTCGGTGTCGTGGCCGATCATTACAGTAAAAAGCAACATACAGCAGCAGAGAGAAGTGAAAATGTCAAATGTGATGTAAGGTGGAAGGTACATATTACATACAGCATGATCAGAACAGTGACAAACTGCTTTAATATGAAACATCTCAGCCTTGGTTACGTTACTCTGATCTGCTCACTGGGCATTTCTTAATTAGATCACTGTTTGACACAGACATTATGTGTATTATAGGAGAATATTTAAAGGTAGGCTAGTAAATATATTGATGTCTATCTCCACATCTGCACATACCCTTCCATCAGTGTGTATGTTAGTATGCACAGCCTATATACTCCCTGAGCCTTTGCTGAGGCTGCTGCACAAACACTTGACATTAGAATCTCTGCAAACAAACATCCCTCACATCGCTGGCACAAAAACCCATTTATCAATATTTGACTTGCTTAAAATGCTCCAAAGTGAGGACGAAACGACTTTACTAAATTCATGAGTTTATGTTAAGTTTTTAAATCTCGAAAGTCCATGTGGGCATCCCTGATGGATGTGACACAATCCGTCCTAATGCTGAGTGACAGTGACCAGGATCATCACCATGACTCACAGTCACATATGTCTCAGTTTGAGCGTCATGGCAGCACTCAAACCACAGCCGGCACAAAGTTAGAGTTTTGGATATACTTCATTAGAGGTACATGTCCCGTCAGGTGACTGTAGTACACTCAATGTGAATATTCGTTGAAGGAAGTTTATCTTTTATCTTTTATATTTATATATATATATATACAAGTATATATATATATATACGTATGTAGAAAGAGAGAGAGAGAGAGAGTTTTATGATGCGGTAGAGGCTATTTGAGGGAGAGCTTCAATAATACATGCTTTCCAACATCTGAAGAATTTCTGTCTTTTATAGTCCCCCACAAAGAGACGTGGAACTGCAGCAAAGCTACTTCTCACTGGGAAGAGAGAGAGAGAGAGAGAGGGCGCTCTACGTCCTTCTTTGTGCGCGTGTATCTGTGGTTTTAAGCACGGGGCGAGTGCATGTGCACATTTGGATCTGAATATTCATATTCCACTGTTTAGTGCCTGTTTTGCATAAGGCAACACTTACAGAGACATATGACAACACTGACAAAGACTGTAAAGTGCACAACGAAGATGCCAGTTGATTCTAAAGAGATGAGGAACTGCAGCAGTCTCTCCTCTTGTGCTGTTTCACATTCCGGCGTACAGTATGTAGCCGCGTGCATCATTGCAGAGTGGGAGCGTATGCTAATGTGCATGCACATACTTATGTACTCTCACACACACTCTTACACAAAAGCATGTGCAGGAGCTTTGTGAGTGCGGTGTGTGTCTCCTGTGAGGGATTTGCAGAAGATAGTAGTGAACATAGCACAGGATTTCTGTCATCATTGAACACATGGGGAGAGGAGTCTGCCTAGACAGCAGCATTGACAGATTGCATGAATAATTTAGGAACAAAGTGAGAGGCCTCCTAGACCTCTGAATCACTACCAATGACAGCTGCCTGATCTGACTTTGGCTCCTCTCTCATCTTTTTTAATGCATATTATTTCCATAAATTCTTCTTCTTACATCTCTAAGCTGTGTCTGCATGAGAAAGGCCAATCGCTGACATGCGATCTGGGTCTATGGCCTGAGGGACACACATGTACGATGGCGTCAAGATTTCCCACATAGTTTTCTTAAAGCAATTTAACTAATAGTGCTTTATCTTGTTAGCAAGATTTATAGTTAGGACCTACATGGGAGATAAATCTTCTTACACTGTTATTGTAGATGAGAAATGGGACCCTGCAAAACTATTTTTAAGAGATTCACACAAAGATCATTAGCATTCTTTAACGGGTCTTTATTGATTTTCAATTTCCAGTTAAATTTAATTAAGGGTGGTGAGTAGTTGACTTGTTGATTTCACGAGGAAGAGGAGAAAGGCGCTGGAGGAGAGAGGGAAAGAAAATAATGGTGACTGCATTGCAGAGGTCCAGCATCAGTCAACGCTAAGCTATACATCAGTGTTGTGTTAATGTCCAAACTTGAGATGTTTTAATAATTTAACATAGTGGCTCTTTCTTTTCGCAGTCTTCATCAGAAAGAAATATATTGTCACAACAGTTGTGCTGAATCGTTATTTACTTTTGCATAACCAGCACTACTGGGAAATGATAACTTTGCTTATGATTTCATTTTTTAGACAACAGAAGTACTTTTCAATTTCTATTATTTGATTCATCCAGGCAAAACCTTTTATTATAGTACTACATACACTCACTGGCCACTTATGCACAACTACAGTATACAATCGAATAAAAAGGTGATAACTCTACATATTCTACACTATACTCCTTAATGACTTTAATAACTGTTGTTTTTCCTTTCATTAATAATGCACGAGCATCACAGCCATGAAATGACAGTCACAATGTCACATATTCACTCTACCGTCTGTACACACTCTTTTGATTCATCTAGGTGAAAATTTAATTGTAACATACAATTTCACTAACAACCTAAAGTTATTAGACAGGTGACAAACTGGCCCACTTCACTGGCTGAAGTGAAGGAAAGCTCAAGGGGTTGATACATTCGCTTGAGCTTATGATTAAAGAGAGTTTAAAACCCAATCTGGAGTGTGAGTTTATATACTGTGTGTGTGTGTGTGTGTGTGTGTGTGTGTGTGTGTTTGCACATGTGCTGCAGGTCACAGAGAGAGAGAGAGACAGGGTGGGATATGGTGAACAAAATGGATTTCAGGTTGTATCATCAGTGCCTGCAGTCTTGCTCCAAAGTGTTTGGATTGATGTTAACTTTGGACAAGTTGTGACTTCAGAAGTTTGTGCCAAGCCACTTCTCCAAGGCAAAAAACAATCAAGGTACATCCAGCCTAAATCCCACGAGGCACTCTATAATCCTTATAGCCTTTATTAAAGAGTGACCTTTTTTCATTGTGGATTAAAAAAAAATCACCAAATCCAATGATTTTTAAATAGCCTTTTTTGCACTAGTAGTGATTAGAAGGAGCATTCCTGTTCCCAATGTCATATACGGAGGGAATGGCAGACAGACCTACTGTAATCTGCATTTTCACCGCCCTCACCGTCTTTTTTTTTAAAGAGGAAGCTGAAGGTTTATTAGAGTTGGTGGCCTGTGATTGTGTTTTAATGAGAGAATGACTGCGGGGTGGAGATAAGGCAGAGGGTTCAGGCTGAGAGGTCCTTGGTGGGATTAGAATAATCATAAAAAAAAATAAAAAAAATGCCACCTCTTTAAAAAATACACAATGGAACAGGGCTGCTCCTGTCGCTCTCCACTCATCTGCCCATTCATCCCTCCATCTCACCATCCCTTCACCTCGACACCACGCGGCCAATTGACATTCCAGCGTGATGGTCGACTGCTCGCAGTGGAACGTGACATTTCCTCTCATCACTCTCTCTACCGAGCCAAATGTGCAGTTTTGCAGATTAGAGAGGAACAGTGAGAAAACGTGAAGATGGGGGGGGGGTGGATAGAAGATACAATAGATGTGAGAGAATGAGGGGGCACAGAAAGAGAGAGAGAGAGAGAGAGAAATGGAGAAGAATGAAGGAACGTTCAAGTACTGAATTAATGCAAACTCATGATAATGAGGCATTCAGATACTCACAGCATCATTAGCCGTCGCGATCAACCACTGTCTTGGAGATGTATTATGGAAATCAGCAGTTTGAGTGGGATAAATATCATAGTGCTTTTTATTTAGGTTTCCTATAAATGTCACATGTTAATGCGACATTAAGACTTGTTGCTTTTTAGCCATGCATAGGCATAGACTCCAGACTGTGATGCAGCACCACTATAATTGACTGTGCGCTTTGTGTGTATCCAGAGAATTGAAAAGTATACCCATTAGGGGATAGATCAGCTTCTGTTTACAAAGTAAGTTTAACTAACTGCAACAGTGTTCATGGCTGGGATTGATTCTGTGGTCAGCAGAAACATATTATCACCTTATACTTCAGTTGATATTTCAAACTTGAGCAGCAGCACGTTGATACAGAACAGTGTTAGCATTATTGCTTTGGTCTAAACTAACTTCTGGGGCTTTTCAGTAGCTACGTGTTTGCTGCTAAGCTGCTGACTTTCCACTTCCACTTCCTACTTCCACTTTCACCTCTGCCCAGTGAAATGCTCCATATACAGTAGCTCTCTGCAGTGTTGTGAGTGAGCCTGCAGCTAGTAGTATGTATGTATATACTGCAGAGGCTTATAAATAATTAATGATGATTTTTTTTTTTTTTTGGACCAAAGTTCAAACTTGGGGTGAAGTAAAAGCAGGGACGGAAGAGGAAGGTGACCGTGATGTCAGATACTTTGGCTTGATGGTAAAGCAGAACAACAAAGTTGCATCTCTGTTAAAGCGGCACTGAAAAGAACGGCTCCAGCTTGACCTTAATCTGGCTTAGTTTAATTACTGATATAAATGGATTCATCCCAATGAGAAACTGAACCTGTGCTGAACACTTTATCTGAAGGGCTTGTGTGGGATGAAGTGTGTGATTATTAATATGTAGTTACTTTGTGTGTGTGTGTGTGCGTATGCACGAGAGCGAGAAGTTCAAGAGGTGTCTGAGAGCTTGTATTTAGTATTTAAAGTAACACTAACATCAGCGTGTACTGTATGTGTTTGTCCCTGTCTAATTTTATTATTGTCATTACTAACAATGTTCTATGTTAACTTAACTTCAGTTATTAAAATCAGAATGAGAATATGAAATACGTTTCAAAAGGCCAGTTGGCAACAAGTTGTAGTCTTACAGGCAAAAGGTGTCCAACGCTCGGACAAATCTCACCGACAGTCACGGTCACATAGCATGAACACATAGATGCCACGCAGTGTGTTGTGTAACCTGTATTCCAATTATCAAACAGAGACAACCTGGGTGTGATAAGGTGACAAAACCCTGCAGGGGATGGAGATATGTGAACTCTGCTCAACTGGAACTCTCCCTTATTTGCTGCTCTTTTAATGCTGTTTAAATCACACCAGCTAATCTGAAAGGCTTTACCAGCGCTGATGTGTGTGTGTGTGTGTGTGTGCGTGTGTGTATACAGTTTGTGACAGAGAGTGAGAGAGGGGGAGCAGAGGGATAGAAAGAGAGAGAGAGAGGGAGAGTTAGTTTGTGGCCTCACTCTACAAGGAGAGGGGATTATGTTTCTCTGCTGTCATGTGTTCTGACATTCAGAATGTTATTAAACTTCAATAGGCTGAGCTCAGGGTTCACTGATTACTCTTACTGGGGCTGAATCCATTATTCAAGGTTTACTTCACACCATGTGTTTACCAAAATCCCTATCACAGCCGTGCACTTCACACGCATACAGCATACATCTGCACATGCACTCAAATATGCATACATGTACATACATATATGCATGCTGAGATACTCACATACACAGAGTCGTACACACATTCGGATAAATGCATTAAAGGCGCCATTACTGCAGTGATGCACTTTAGGTAATGTGAGTGCATTGGTAAATTTGATTTGTGCACCTACTAAATATGCATTGCGTCTGCAGGAAAGGAGAAGGCTGAAATCCAGAGTTCAAAAATGTTTCTGCAGCGATGCGAGTGTCTTTTAAGTGAACTCTGACATTAGAAATGAGTGGAGAAACCTGTTAAAACAGAAGAGACTGCCCACTCCCAGCAACCGCACCGACATGCACTGACTGGTGAAATGAAAAATGTCTCCTATTGTCAAAAAAAATGTTCCTTTTAAAGAAATGGAAATGGCAATTGAAACATTGCTTTGCAGTGAAGAGATTTAAAGAGGGAATTCTGGCCCATTGAGTGAAATATTACATTGAAATGGAGGGTATTTCCTAGTCGTGCAATTTTGACCCTATCCATCAGAGTGATTGGCTGGGGCTCTACCTGGGTTGTGCAGGGAGGCTTCCTAACTTTGATCACTGTGGAAAGTAGCCCTGTTCCATAATCCCCTCATCTGTCATTCTGTCTGAGGTGATGTGGGCCACTATATATCTCTCCATGACTCCCTCTCCTGCTCTCCTATTCTTTCTGTCCCTGGCGCCTGTTTACTACCTCCATCCATCTTTGCCTCAAGGCCGTCGTCTGCCTGTGTCCGCCGAGATGGACAGATGGGAAACAGAGGAAGAGTAGTGGGGTTCGTGGCGCCAGCTTTCCTTTAACTTCGGGAGGGCGGGCAGCAGAGCAACTTTTCTATTCCCCCAACAATGACAAGGCACATATCTCAAACAGGGACAGTTAATCTTGAGAGCGACTAACAGGCTCTGTCTTGTGATTGACTGTCTCTCTCACTCAGTCCCTGGATGACCCTCGACACCACGGAGACGTGTGAGGACCAATAAACCTCCAACCAGATGATAACTCATCATAACTTCATACGTTTTCATTACAGAGCAATATAACCACATTACCAGTTATATATCAACAGCTAATGGGATAAGTAAAGCTTCAAACTGTGTGTTCTGACTGAAGTGCTGAAGTATTTACAGCAGCTTTACCTCAGGTGGCTTGTAGTATCAGTGTCTGACCACCTGTACGGTTTGGTTAAAGTGGGAGTTTTTTTATGCACTGCTGCACTATGAATGTGGAAACAGTTAACTTTCAGCTTGAATTCCAACTTGATTTGATTTTAATGTTGTCAGTGTTTCTGATGGAGAACAGTATAACCACTAATGTTTGTTTTATTGTTCTTCTATTAGGATGGGACAAATGTCCCTGTTATCAAGTTATTGTTAAGCTCCATAGAGTTTGGCGACATCATATAATTCCCAGCATACCTAGCACCTCCCAATTTACAGCCGACTTAATGTCTAATCATGCAGAGTAAATGAAAACCCCTGGGTGGATGTGCAAGCTTTATTTACATGTTTTAGATTTTCTGAACATAGTCCTAATATAAACACCATCAAATCTGAAAGATGGCACTCTAGCCTCAGGCGTTTTATTTTAAATCAATGTGCTGCAGTACGAAGCCGAAACAATTAAAAGTGAATTACTTTCCATGGATTTTATGACTGTAATATATACAATGTGCATGTATACAACATATAGTGTGTTTAGGAATCATGCCAGCACTAGGACTGTCCTACAGTGATTTCATTGCATTGTCAGCGTGTCGTTAGATGCTGTCCTCAGATCACATCCTGCTGCCAGTGCCAGTCATTCAGACTAGAGAGAAACGGCCCGAGGGCTGGATGGATGAGAGACAAGAGGTGTTGCATGCTAGTGAGCAGGTTTAAGTCTCAGCGTAGTGCGCAACATCAGTGCAACATCTCTGTGGGCGGACTGTGTGCGTATGTGTCCTCGGGCTCATATGCACCCATGTCCGTGTGTGTCTCCACTCATGGATACAAGCTCAAGACGACTCCCACGCAGACATGTGTGCAGCCACTGCCTGCAGCTGTTTGTGGGTGTGAGTAACACACATGGAAAGAAGGCTAAAGTGAGAAGAAAAGGGGAAAAAAAAGACATACAGGTGAAATGCAAGTGGATTGATAGATAAAAATAATGAGGAAATCAACATCCTTGCGGATATGTGTTGCTCTGTTTCGCTACATACTGAGGCAGTTTACTCAAGCTGTTCCAAAGAGGAGTATTTCCTCCCTGATGGCTGTGAGGCTGTGTCCCTCCAACACAAACTGGCAGCATTGTCTTCACTGCTATTGATTTTCTTTCCTCCTCTATTTGGAAAAACATGGTTCACATGCTAGGAGGAGACACTGCAACAAAGTTAGACTGCCTCTCTTCATAACAACATTATTGAAATGCAAAAGGAAGAGAAGTAGAGAGTTTGGCAACAGACCGGTTTTAGAAAATGCCCCCAGCAAAAATCAATAGTAAACACCACTGTGACACGCACACAGATAATATTTTACAAAAGTAAATCTGAGTGAAATTATGACTAAATAAAAAAGTCCTAGCCTCACCTGCACACACACATACAGAGCTACCATGGAAAGGTTAACAAGAGTTCAAAGGTTCGTGGAATACAAATAATTATAATTATTTGAAATTGACTGGAGCAAAACATCAAAGCATCCGTGCGTGCTGTAATCACAGTCTCACGTTTTCACCCGTACAGTGTGCTCACTGCATCTGAAAAATGAATATTGACAAATGTGTAGTGTAAGTAGTGCCACTTTTGCTGTCTCCAGGATAGCTCAGGTTAATTAGTCACAGCATATAATGGTTCCTGCCCCTGTCCTGTTCATGTTGCCCAGTCTGCCCCCTCTGTCCTTTCAGGTGTTCACCAGGCATTTAAATGGAACTTTCCTGAACTTTTACCATCCATCAGAACTCCACCTGGGACCTTCTCTCTCCACCCGATGTCCCACAAATTTATTTTATGCACAAAAGATCATTCAAAAGTACTTCACTGCACATATAACGTAAAAAAGAACATGAATGTACAAGTGTAGTCCACATTTGTTTGATACATTTTCAAAAAATTATAAATCAATTAAATATAACAACCTGGTTTGATGAAGGTGGAGCAGATAATCCAAATTAATTCTTCTGAAATCTTTTGTTGATTATATTTTGCATTAACGATATTCAACTGCAAAAAGTATCTAGTAACAAAAGCTGTAAAATAAACTTAGTGTAGAAGTACAAGTCAACAATTCTTTGATGAGAAGTGTGTTGAATAATTGTTTTGATTGTTCGGTGGTTTGTTCTCACAAGTTCAAAACTGTAAAACCATTTTTGTTTGCCCATGTTTAGCATGACTTAAGAAGTCAGAAGGTCAGTTTACTCCCCGATAGCTCAACTCACTAACTCGGAACAATTTACTCCCCTAATGTGGAGTAGCCTGGAGTAGTCTGATAGGCCATATAACCGCCATTTATCATAGACATTTTTGTAATTTTATTTGACACGAGACAACCTAAAAAACTTTCTAACTAATGGAAATCTTCGTCTGATTCGGGCAAGTGTAGACTCACCTCTGATACAGAGTTACATGACATTTTTAGAGGAGGTTTTCCATTATTTTAGGTGACGTGACTTCTCTACAGCATATTTAACTACAGGGCTAAAGCAACGCACACTGGTGTTTGTCTAGGTTCTTGGAAACTGGCCCTGTTGCTAATCAACTGTCCCTAAGAATCTGTGAATATGCTTATTAGTGTGAGTATGTGTTGACTTGTGTAGGTATGATGCTGACGCTCATCAACAGTTCTCTAATGAGAGACACAAAACGTGTGAGAAATCTGCACCTGGACACAATTAAGCAGCTTTCTCTTTCAATGACTCTCCAGACTGGAACAAGAGACTCTCTCTTTTTAGCTTTCTTTTCTTGTTTCCTCAACAAACTTTCTTCTTCACTGCCATATGATATTTCTGCTGCCGTCACCATCATCACTACACCTGCAGGTGTTTCTGGGAACCTTCATTATTTCACTGTCAAAAGCTTCTTTTTTTTATTGTATTACTTAAGATAGTTTTGGGCGACATCATAATTTTAGGACGTGATTTATTAGTCGTCAAAGATCCAGGACAGGTGCCACATCCAGATTTAATTTTAGATAGGGACTGATTACTTGAGGCTCTTAAAAACCTGGGGACATAATTTCATTCTCCTGAGATAAGTTTTATCCAAAGTACGATCTTAGAGCGCCAGTATGTGTGTGGTGACTCTTCAAGTCCAGTGGGCATCCCAGGACACATACCAAACATGGAGTAAGGACAAGAGGTTAGTACAGACTTTTCATTTCTGTGACACAAAAATAGGTGATGCAGTGAAATCACAGTGAAGTGTCTGACAAGTCTTTTCAAGCACTTTGCTTTAAAGTCATAAAGGAGAGTCTCCTGAATAACAGGGTGAGAAGTGGTAAACAGAAATGCAAAAATTCTGACTCTTGAAACACCTATCTTGGAGAAAGGAGAGAAGGAGAACGTCAGAAGGAGAGATGTTAATTATACAGTAGACCTTTGGATGTCAGTGTGACAAAGAGCGGGGCAGTTGATGTCACTAATCATGGGGTGTGACACAGCGTGACACCCTGCTATCTCTATGTAACACACAGGAATAGACACAAATATACACATTCGCAATAAGCACTACAGCACGCAATGACACATTCTTTATTTGTATATTTATCATAATAACAATTCCTTCTTCCAGGCGCAACATAGCATAGGAGACAAGTCAGATGTTTCAAACAATTAATAATGCTTTGTTTTCATTCTCTAGAATAGAATTGGTACTTTATTGATCCCCTTGGGAAATCCCTTGGGGAAATTGCTTGTGGACAGGCTGCCTCTGTGAAGCACCTTGGGTCGGGGTATCGGTGTAAGGACACCGGAGCATTTTAGCTTGTTGAGTCTGGGAATCGAACCGGTCACCCTTGGGTTTGAAGATGTCTGCCCTACCCACTGAGCCATCATGCCACCTGAGCTATCATGTCTCTATGTAGGTGATTGGAGATGTTTTGATAAAACGTAATATAACTTTCTCAAAATGACAAGGTTATAATGCTTTGGCTTGTCATCTGCAGTATGTTCAAATGCGAACAATCGTATACTAGAGGTTTCAGAGTATGGAGATACAATTTCAAAATATATATATTGAGGAACTTAAGTAAATAACTAAAGCCACTGGTTGTTTCTCGCTTCTGCATCAGTGAAAAGAAGCATGCAAGTTTCATGTCAAGTTTGCTGCTAAGTACAAATGGTAGTTTCACTGCAACATATATTTAACGCATCCTTTCGATCATGCCGGTTTGTTTAGGCCCGTAAATGCTCTGCCACTATTTATAGTGCTGCTGCCACTGCTGATTTTGGTCCTACTGTTTTTGCCAAAGCAAAAATTTTTATCTATTTATCCGCCTGTACTTTATATTTTAGCTTATATAATCGAAGCGTGTATTGAAGCTTGCTTCAGTGATGTCGTATGAAGCCTCGCTAGTAGGACGTACCACGTAAGTGGTTCGCGTTTTGGAGTGTCCTTTAAAATACATAAGATAGTGAAATGCAATAAAATAAATTAATATGTACATTCAGCACCTCATAACCCAAATTAACACAAGCACATTCACTCTCCTCACCTGTTTTTTGTATTTCCACTTTCCATTACAACCACTGGAATTTCAAAAATATATGGTCTCAATACACCCATATTAATATTATGTAAATGTATTCAGTTCAGTTCATAAAGTATACACAAACATAATGTCATAATAGCTTGACACACACACGAAAATATTTAGTTTGTTTCATATAGTTACACAAGCAGCACATTTGCCTGTCTTACAGTCTTTGGCCAGCAGGGGGTTTGTGAGCACAATTTTGAAAACCAACTGTCTTCAAAGCTTCATCTTGCCATCACTAGTTTTTAGCACCTGAATTTGTATTATCCATGACAAAAAAACTGCTCCTACGACTGACTGTAAACAAAACACAACCCAAGGTTCTCCTATGCGTTGGGAGGTTCCAGTGCTCATGCACCAGTCATAGCATAGAACGGGAAACACGTCACACGTCTCCATGTGAACTATGATGAGCACTAGTTAGTCTACGTTTAATACTCAATTTTTTCTTCACTCAAACTCATTTCCTGCAACACGCAGCGAGTTTCAGCAAGTATAAAGATGATCTGCATTCAAAGTTCAAAGCGAATGCTGTAAGATCCTTGTGCGAAATATTTCTCCAGGACTGTGTGGAGACCAAAAAAAAGCTAAAAAGCAAGATAATACAAGACTTAGTACATTGATTGATTGAGTATAGAAACGAAAATCTAATGTTACTTCTAATGTCTAACATTTTCATCATTCCATCTTTATGTGATAATAAATAATATGTTTGCAGCTTGTGCATCTGCTTTCTAGTGGCCAGCAAACAAAATGTAGATTCTGTCACTCCTGGAAAAAGGGATGTCTCTTCTCTTCTCATGTAATTTTTTCTGAGGTTTATTTACTTATTTTTATCTGGAAATTTTTTTACTTATCACAGTCTATAAACAGAGGGTCTCATTTACTACGCAGCTTGTTAAGCCCCTTGAGTCAAATTTGTAATTTGCTACAGTATATTGAGCTACAGTTTACAAATAAAACATTTAATTTTATTTAATTCATCTCTCTTTCTTTTTTTTATTCTTATGATTTCTGAAGTATAAAAGGTGTATTTAAAACAAATCTTGCAAAGGATAGATTTCTTGTGGGAACATTCTTTGTCTTGTTCAAGTAATTTGCCTGCATAAATTTAAAGGTATCCTAAGCCTTGAAATCTTCAGGGCTAAGTTCCATTTATATTAATGTTTGGCTGATATGTTTGAAAATTTTGCTTTATTTGAAGAGGTAATTTGTTTGGCATATGCATGTGATTTGTTCTGTATATTAGAGAAACATTTGGATTTATAGTAAATTATCTTGTGTGTGCAAGATAAATAACTTGTTGGCCTATAGGGGCTCTGTACTGTCTTAATGGAGGCATCATAATAGTAAAGGCTGGATCAAGAAACAAAATGGTGGTTGAATTAAATGACAAAACAGTCCTAGAATATTAAAATATCTCATCTAAAATCTTTAATCCAAAATAAGAAGGATTTTCTGTTAATGCTATCACTTAAAGGCTGAATTCAAAAAAACATATTCTGAAGTAATGTACCTTAGTGATGAATACAAAAAGGTAGGAAGCTGAAGTTTCTCATGCAGTTGCCCTGCACAAATATTTGAGATATGATACTTTTCTACAATAAATAAACAAATATTTTTCTGTCTTAATATCCATGTTTCATTTATTTAGTTTTAGGATTTGCGTAAAAATCATATAATGTTTCAGGTCATATTTATGCAGAAACAGGGACCATACATTTGTAACTCCGCTGTATTTCTGTTTAACTTTTTTGTCATTACGACCATGTAGCAGTCGTTTTACCTGCTTTAATGCAATGCAAATGATGTACATACACATGAAAATTACTCTCTGTAAAGGTGACGGTGCTGCTTAATTAAATGTTACCTCTACTCACTAATCTGTACTGAACTTCAGCGAGGACTGTTAAGTCTACACAAGTTGGTTCTGTTTTAATTGTTTAGCTACTCATGTAACAGTGACTTTTTCTTCCTCTTTTTTTTTTTCAATAAGACAGACTGCCTGAGATTACTTTTTGGATCACTGCACTCTTTTCAGACCCAAGCAGCGCTTTATCCTCCTCTGCTAGTAATATCTTAAATCATATCCCATTTGCCCAAGGCACAGTGTGATACACGGCTCCCATAAAAAGCTGAACACATATACATAGTTTATTCCTTTATTCGGTTACAAAAGCATGATGACTTCCTTCCAGGACACTTTGGTTAGAAAAAAAAAGTTATTTCTCAAAAGTCTGATTCCTAATGGTATTGTATACTTTTCAATTTTTTTTCAAATAGTGAACCCATTTATTGACTACCTTTTTCAAAGTAAAAATAAAAGACAATAATGATGTTTCTGGTGAACACACTGTGTAGATTCCAGTAGTAAAATTACTGTGAAAAAGAAAAACAACAAAGAAATATTCAAATGCTGTTAAAATTCAAGCACTTAAAAACACCAACAGGAAATCATTTTCAGAACTTCAACAAATGAAAATAAAATGAACTCGAAACTGCCTTTAAACAACATTAGCATCTATAGATTATTCTACATCAGTGTGTGTTTTATTTTTTACACTCTTCAAAGTGTATAACACTTCCCCGGCACCCCGACTCTCCTTTGTAATACAAACATTGAGCGTCTTATTCTTTTACAAATCTGTTATGACGTATAAAACATCTCTCTGAAGATAAAGCCTCCACTGAAGAGTGCTGTGCTGCGTTCTAATTAATACAACATCAGCAAAAAAGAAGACGCATAGATGGAGGAGGAAAGGAAAAGTACTCACGAGTTAAGAGACTAATTCAGGTACACTGAGGCATGATTTGTAGGAGAACAAACATTTTCACTAGGGAAGAGAAAAAGTCTTTTATATACATAATATGTGGAGATATGTATGATTTCAGTAAACTCTGACTGCCCGTTTTCTTGCTTGTATGACAATGTAGAGAAAGAGAAGAGGTCATACATTAGATTTGGTACTTTTTTTTTTTAAAGCAGAAACTCAGAGGAGCAGAAAAATAACACACGACCAGGAGTGGAAGCAGAGGATGAGTGCTGCCTTTGTACAGGCGCTTGGCCTCTGCTGTGAAATAAGAGGTCAGCTGGAGTGCACGGTACATAATCTAAAGCTGACCTCCGGCTTCCGACAGCAGTGAAAATCCTATTTTGAACAATAACCTTCCAGTCACCTTTAAGTAAAATCACACGTTTGGACGTTTGGTTAGACTCGCAGATATCGACCATGCAGGATGATGATGGTGTTCGGTGCATTTCAGGATGTTTGCTGAGGTGAATTATTGTAATTAGATATTTTGATGTAGCCACGTTTCCCTCAAACTGTGTCAGAGACAAGGATTTCCCGAATCGTGTTGAATTATTTGCAGTCCAGTTATCTGTCATTTTCTGTATTTAGCAGTGAAATATTTGTGTATAGCTGGAGATAGATACGATGACAGGGGTGAGATTTTCATGTTGTAGGAAGGCACATAATAAAAAGTGCCCTTGTCACAGCTTCTGGCTGTGATGTTCTGTGAAAAAGTATTATGGTTGACTCTTCTGCTTTGAAAATGGTCGCCAGCGAGACTGTCGAGTTTAAAAGATGAGGCTGGTCATATTCTGTATTTTTATTATAGTTGACAAATCCCATGAAAAGACCAAAACTAATAAAAAATCAATCAAACAAACACATTAATCTTACTGAACCTACTCTTCTATTCTACTATTGATGGTTAAAAACATGTCAGTGGCTAATATTTTCAGTGACATGAACATGGCGGGGAAAATTCAACGCTTTAAAGCTGCCAAATATGATCACTAGAGCACAAAATGTGTATAAGTGGATTTTCAACTTGCTTCCTATGGTTGTAGATATGTTGAGCTGCTCCTCCAGGACTCCTCTAAATTACATCATTTTAAATGAAAAATTAGACAGGGTGTCATTTAAGTAGCCTGGAGAGTGTCACAGACATAGTTGGGTAATATGAATGTATTAAAGCCCCTAACAAACATTACATATTCGTTAGGAAATGTGTAACATTTAAAGTAAAAAAAAAAACTAAAACATAACAAAATATTATTGTTAAATGTTATATGTGTTAAGTTAGAAAAATAATGTTTTATCAGGACTGTGTGAGTGGAGTTTGTTCCGATTTCAGCAAACAATCCTGCAGCTGTCATGACAGTTTGACTTAAATATATATATATTATAAATACGTCGTCATTGCTTTGCAGAAATACGTGACATTACCTTTTCTCGCCCACTGCAAACGAGTGACGACAGAGTGTTCATGTAGGATCACATTGCTCATTGTAGGAAGATGATTGAGAACACTGCCTTTCAGGGCTTTTGACAGGTGAACTAACACATAGTTGTCATGTGCTTTCATGGGACTTGTTGATAACAAGTAAAAGAAATCATGCCACCCTTATTCTTTTTTCAATCCTTTAACATGTCCTGTGAGTTAAAATCACAGCGCTAGCTAACATTTAGTCACAGAATGCAGAAATGCAAAGTACATCATCAAAAGTTGTTTTGTTTACAGTACTGAAATTGTTTTGGATGGAATTTTCCTTTAAGGCCTACATGCCAAACCTAGGCTGTCTGCCCTTTGTCATCTCTGCCCCCTACTGTCCAGGGCCTGCCACTCTGATTTCTCTTTACTTGACATGATCTGAAGGGGAGAGCTCTACAGCAAAGCCGTGCGGCAACCATCGTAACCTTGACTCTGAATCATGTATGTTACGCCAACTTTAACAATCCGTCCACCTTCCCGTGCTAGCAAGCCCAGTGAGAAGATGCCAACCTTCCTTTCCTATGCACAATCTGCAGGGGATATGTCATTCTCAATAAACTGAGAGTGAATAGCTGTGATAGGATGTCATAGGAGTGAGTAAATTATGCAGCAACCATTCTAACAACAGTTTGAGCAATATTTTCTCCAGACTATATCTGAATTTATCATTCTTTGTTCTTTAACGTGTGCTGCAAATTCACTCTGTATGATATCAATAGATATGCTATGAATGTCACAACGGTAGAATACAGTGTAAGGTCACTCAGTACTGTACATAGCCACAGAGAAATGTATCTGTGCGTTTCCTTTATTCCCTAAGCTTTCTCACATAGGTCAAAGTGAGCATTTCTGAATCACTTTGTGATCACTGAATACCGACCTATTAATCTCTTGGCCAAACAAATGACCCAGTATCAACAAGTGTATTGTGAATTTATGGCATTTGTGAAAATGGTCATATGGCACAAAGACAAGGCATGATGTGTTAGATGAGGTGTAGCAGCTATATGCGTGTTTGTTGTATCCTGGTCAACCGCAGGTTTAAACAGCTTCGACCTTTAGTCAAGGATAAATTAAATCATTAAATCTACTTTTGACACAGCTCTGTGCGCTATTACAACAGTGTAAACCATATACTATATCATAAAAACTGGCTATGCTACACAGAGCACTTTGTTCTTCAAAAATGATGTGTAAATGTGAGAGTGAAAGAGAACAGGAATGTCCAAAAACAATATCAAATCATCACGGCAGTCACAAGTGTTCGTCCTCGTCTGCCACATCTGTGCAAAGACACGTTCCATCAGCCTTCAGACAGCATCTACAGTAGGTAGTACAAGGTCAGCAGTGGAGGTGAAGATATTGCACAGGCAGACTAACGTCAACAGCTCCACTGAAATGGCACAGCGCAGGCGTCACACTGAAGAATAAAGTTCTTTTTTTTCCACACAAATGAACACGGTAAAAAATTCAAAAACACGCCCCCGTCGACAGCTTCTTTATTGCAGCACATTTCCCTTTCGTTTTTTCAGTATCTCTTTTTCAAACATCCACTTATTTAAAAAAAACGTTGAGTCTGTTTGAAGTTTGTAAAGAGTGGTTTGAGAGTGCATTTTGGCAGTAGGTAAAGTCTTGTACGAGTTGGGTGCGTTGACAGCCAGGAGAACAGATGGGTCAAACCAGACAGCCATGATTTTTGAGGTCTTTAGAGTCTTGTGCTCTTCTTTTGCCCCACCCTGCTTTTCTTTGCCACCAGCACAGCGACATGGCGATCACATGCCGGAGGCACCCAGTCCCATGCTGGCGGTGTGGCTCATGCAGGGCAGTGTCTGAACAGTTTTGGGGAAGTCGTGGGTGAGGATTCGTCCGTTCTCTCCGCCGCTCCCGTTGCCACTCATCCTGGTCAGGGTGGAGCAGCGCATGGCGTCATTGATGGATTGCTGTAGAAACAAACAGATTACAGTTAGTCTGCAGACCAGATTTATTTTTATAGTTATATATATATATACTGTATATTTATAGACTCACAGACATGCATTACAGTATGTAGTACTGATCACAACAGATAAAGCTTATGCAATGGTTAGATCTAATATTAAAAGATACTTCAGCTAATAGAGGAATAAAAATAAGTCTGTTGAAAATTATGTCATTTCTCTAGTCTTTATTAGAAAATTATATATGTTCATAGGCAGCTGTTTGTCACTATCTGAATGTGATGCTGATACACCAGGACATTCAGGAGCAGACTGAGCAGTTAGGAGTCATACGGTGCTAGTTTTCACCATCTTCATATGGGCCTGAGTGATATTTGAGGGTTGTAAACCGTAGTGCTGGCCAATGTGCATCAAAGACCTTACTTGTAACAGGAGGAGCAGAGCGAAGTATGGGGAGTCTAGCGTGATAAAAGCCACTGGGCTTGAAAGCTGGCCTAATGATGTGTGATGCATGTGTGCGTGTGTGCACATGTGTCTCTTTGGTGCGGACCCACAGCCCCTTATTCTATAGCTGATTAAATTGGGTGAAGCGATCGTGGAGCAACCGGTGAACGCTGCATAGGGATGGGAGAATTACACCGCCCCTCTAATTGGAACGATGTTGTTGTTTCTTTCAAGCCAAACAGCATAAAAGCACCGCTGGACTAACAGGCTCCCAGCCAATCTCATCAGCATACTGATCAGCCGCCTCCTCTTGGGCTGATTGGAACATAAGAGATTCATGTAGAAGATCACTCCTTGTTTTGGCCCTGTTTTGCTTCTTTTTTTTTGGGGGGGGTGTTTACATGAAGAGTAAGAGGGGCTTTGATGTTGGAAGAATGAATCAAAGGTTGCTTGTTGTAAATTGATCCATGAGGTGGATGACTAACAGCTACAAAATCCAAAGTGCTGGGAGGGAAACCTCACATCTCCCACCAAATATAATATCCCTATAAAGCAACAAGTCCTTCCTACACAACATTTTGAGTTCTAGGTTAAAGCGGTGATGGAACAGACCAGGCCTGCCTTATGGTATACATATAAAGGATGTTCACCACAATGGGCCCTGCGTTTGCGAGACAGTCAGCAAAAAGAGAAGAAGGAACAGGGGAGAGATTTGCTCAGAGAGACAGAGGTAGATAGATGTACCACTGTGATTCAAATTGCCTTTATACCTGTGCTGCAAAATAAAACTAATTAGGTGTGCACAGTATAGTGGAATGTCAAGAGTTGTCTTTTTCACAATTTCAGAGACAACTTTAAAGGCAAAATGCTATATTCTGCCAAATGTCAACTTCAGAACATAAATTCGGGCATAAGGGCAATTTAGAATCAAGTGATTCAACAACACTGCAGGAGATCAGTGACATAAAGACTGAGCGAGGGAGCGGCAGAGGTAGAGAGAAGTACAGGAGAGCGTTGGCACTGCGGTGGAAGCCTTAAGAGGCCCTACTGTGATCACGGTTAGATGGGCGGGGATGGATGTCATCATCATCATCATCATCATCATCATCATGGCTTGATCACAGCGTTTCCTACCCCGTGGCTGTGCTCTGCCCTTATATCTTAACAGTGTTGTTGGCGTACAGGCCGTAGCTCTGCAGCTCTGTGTAGGGGGCGCTAGCACCACTGTCTAAGGCTGAGCAGTGAAAGGCCTGAGCGGCTGTTGCTGCAGCGGCTCGCGCGGTGGACACCTTCATTCGGCGCGACTCGGTCCTGGATTTGTAGCAGAACTCCACCAGTGCCACCAGCATGGCCAGGCCCAGGCCGCCGATAAGGATGTAGAAGACTCCCGCCACATTGCTGAGGCTCAGAGCGCTTGTCTTGTCCTAGAGGGAGGAGGTGGGGAAAGCCAAGTGGTTAGATGGAATGAGCAATGGTGCAACAAAAAAAAAGAGAACACATAATCAACAGCTAAAGACAAACACTAATTCACACACATGTAGTTATAGACAAACTCTAGCATCACAGGAATGAGAAGGAAGAACTCAAATGCATTAAAGCAAACTGATAAAAATATACACACATATACAAACTGACTCAGACAGACAGTACGCAGATTAGTCTAACTAATTAAACAAAAAGACAAAGTACAACTGTACACACAGTGCAGGTACAATACACACACACACACACACACACACACACACACACACACACACACACACACACACAACTGCAGACAAAGACAAACATCGAGGCCTGTCTCACAAAGTAGGATGTAATATGTTAACTGGATAACTTATTGGACCTAATTTGGGTTTTTATGTTTCACAAAAATAGCTAGAGGTGAAGCTACTGTAGCATCTAACAACTAGTACATAGAATTTTGTACAGGAGTTTGGTCAAAAACACATTAGATAAATAATATCTAGGCATATGTAAACACAACCAGTGTACCTCATATGAATATTCTAACTGTTCACCTATAAAGAGAAGTGATCAGCTTTTAATTTGTAAAAGAATAAGATCTGCACACTGAAAATTGGATCCCAGTGATTTATTCAAGCATTGTGGTCACAGGGCCTTATCAAGTCTTCCTTTCATTTAACAAATCAAACTCCTGCAGTTCTTCTTTCTACATAAACAAAGGCAACAGTAATGACACATTTTCATTTTCTCTGCTCTTCTCATATTTTTTTTTATAAGAGAAGAAGAGAAACCTCTTCATGTCTCTTTAAAGAGCCTCTTCTTACACATGTTCGTACTCATGTGTCGGTTACTTTCTGAGACTCATTATCCAGAGTCGCCAGTGTTGGATTAGATTAGTTAAAACCACTGCTTCAAAGACACTGACGATACTTCACTGGTTTTGTAAGGCAGGCCCCAGACAAGGACAGACACTGATCTGTATCACAAAATTTATACATTTCTGAACATTTACAAAGTTTTCTCTTAATCACATTTTGTTAGTGAGGAACAAGTAAAGTGAGAAAACACCCCACGACACATGCATTCATGCAGCAACAGCAACAAACAAATCTTTAGTTTGACATTGCTTCATACTGTAGGCCATTAGTCTCTATTGCAGTGACTCCTACTTAAATTTATGCCTATTTATAATCTGTAATGAAACGGAATCATTAAGATTAAGTCTTATGTCTATCAACATAACAGCCTCTAATGAGGACTAACAAGGATTTTATTTCATGTAAATTTGTTAGGCGGATTCCTTTGTTCCTATGTTTGTACTTGAAGATATCAATTCCATATTGAAAGCTATTCTTCTACCAAACACAATAACACTTCACTTACGCTTAGACGTATTGTATGTGACTATTGCTATGCTAATTGCTTGATAGAGTCTAACAGAGACATGGCACGTGCCTTAAAGTATCTCTGAGTGAATTACTTCTTGTTGTGACTTGGGGTCGATATAGTAGATTGACAGGGTTTGCATTTTTACATGCACACTTTTCAGTGGGAGGGATAGGGCAGGATTATTACAGTACGAGGGCCAAAACGCAAAATATATGTTCGAAGGGTCATCATCTGTCATTTTTATGTCCTTGTTTATCTAATTTTCTCATTTTTTGTCCTTGGGAGGGAAATCTATACAAATTGCTTTCGGAGAGATTCATTTAATCTGTGCTACAAACTCAAGGTTGTCACAACACTTGATCTATGCGTTTGGGGATATGGACAATCTATTTCAAGATGATTTACCCCGCGAAGATGGAAACTGTTGTCTCTACATGTATAGCAAACTATTGTAACAATCCTAACAGCATTTATTGACACGCTGGTAATGAACATTAAATCTCTGGCAACAAATGGTCGTCAGTGGAAAGAAAAAGACAACCAGAGTACAATCAGAGTACTGGCCCGAGTAGAAGATGATGTTCTGTTTTGAAATTACATTTTACAACTGAGAGTTGTTTCACATAAGTAGACTAGTCATTTTACAAACTTACAACATCAGATGTTCTCTTTGAATAGTGAGTAACATGTTTACTTACTGATAAAGTTGTGAAAACTGTATTTGATTCATGTAGTAAGGCTTGTACGCAGTATAAGTACATCAATAAAAATAGAAGTAGAAGTACAGTTAATTGAGTACTAATGTCACTTAATACCTGTGAGTTTAAAATCACGATTACTGACAGTAGCAGCAGCTATAGTAGTAACAATGACAGTATCAGTAGTGACAATAGCAGGAAGGAATTGTTTTGATCCAGTTTGAGCTACTGCAATTTGAAATAAGCTGAAGTGTTTCATTGAATAATTGTTTTTTTGAGTGGTGCGCTGGTCTTTTGTGAGACTTTAGTAAATTATTTATTCATTCAAAATTTGATTTTATTTACACATGCATAACCTTTTTGTTCAATGATATATGTTAATAACAATGCTAATGATAATCCTTCTCATCTTAAAATAATTATTTTCCAAAAGTGAGTGGTTGTCTTATGTTCAGGACAATATGGTAGCACTGCCGGGGCCAGATGAGGAGTAATAAATGTAATAAAGCTCAGTGTAATGAAGGCTATGAGCTGGACTTGGGGCTGGTTTAGGATCAGGGCAGGTCGTGCTGGGAGGTGCTGTGAGGTGACAGGTTTTGGGTTGGAGACTAACCTTTCTTCCGGAGTCCTTGCTGCCACACTCCCCTTTATCGTACCACCATTTGTTTTTCAGTTTGTCTAAGACGGCTTGCTCATTGAGTTTCAACACCGCTAGGTTTACTGGGATTCTTCAAACCATAAGGAAATAACATAAATAACATATTATACCATGTTATTTTATGTTATTAATTCAGAAACACAGAGCAGCAAATACATACACACGTTAATGCTTGAGCTCGCTTAAAGGTTAAAGAAACGAAGATGAAAACAACTTAAGCCACGCACACACACACACACACATATATATGAAGCATAAACGTCATTAGAAACATCAAAGTCAAAGTGATATGCATTAATACTCCATCTAGCTTGGTTGGCGTGCTTCTGAAGGCAGTAGATGTGTATTACTATATCACTTTGGATAACCGGCAGACTGCTTACCCTCACTTATGCAACACGGATCTCAGTTGTTTCTTTTGTTAAAAGAAATGGATGCATGCATTCTTAAAATATCACTGAGCACAAGAGACCGTTATTTACTAGAAAATCATTTTGTTTCATTTCACCCTCTGTAGTTTTCAGATTCTGCCACCACAGGCCAGATGATCACCCCCCCCCCCCCATACACACACATACTCCAACCCTTTGGCACTTTTCTTTTGCTCTTTACCACACAGCAGAGAGATGAAGTGTTGCCTGAGTGGTAGTGCAGCATGAGCCTGCCAGTTACCCCCCCACCCTCCCCGTAACCCCTCACTCCCACTGGTGGCGGGTTACCCGCAGGGTTTATCAAACTGGCTCTGACCTTGGAGTCCCCGCCCCCGCTGCCGCACTCTCCCTTGTCGTACCACCACTTGTTTTTCAATTTGTCCAAGAGGCCCTGCTCGTTCAGTTTTAACACTGCCAGGTTTACTGGGTTTCTTGAAAATAATATAAAACAATAGCCATTAGGAGACACTCTATGGGACAGATATAAAAGATTGGTCGCATGGTGGTGGTGATTATGACAACATTTACCTACTATTAGAAACTCCTGCATGTAGCTACTGATGTGAAACAGGAGTGCTGGTTTAAGATGCACATGTTAGTTGTATATCTGCATTGGGCTGAGATGCTGAGTGCCCATACAGTAGTAGAGTCAGGTTTTACCAAGCAGGGGCCCTCAGAGGGAGGCAGAGCAAACACTATAAATGGAGATGTCTTGGATGCAGAAGTGTGTCTACAGATGGTAATTTCCTTTCAGCAGCACCAGCATGCAGATTGCTATGGTAACTATCCTATCAATATTCAACCCATAACGGCATTCTGGTGAATAAAAGCCCATGTTGATTAATTTGTAATTATCAGCAGAGACAAATGCATGGCAGAGGCTTTGAATGTTTTAACTGTCAAGCTCACTTTTACAATTTTATGTCTTAAATAGACTGAAAGGAAACCAATATAGATAGAGCTCTGGACTCAAAGCATCTTCTAAAGGTTTGCTCTCTCTCTGGTGAGTGTGTGTGTATTTCCTATAGCTGACAGGCTCTAGACAAAGACTCTCTCCATCTCCAAATCTTAGAAAGGCAGAATCTGTAATCAGAATTTGCATTATAAAGGAGAAGATCACAGCCTTTGCTACACTTTCTTTTCTCTCCAATTAGTGTCAGTTCTTCTGTGCAACTAATTTTTGGTTTGGTAGGATTCTGCTTTTCTTACCAGCAGGTGGAGAAGAGTCTTTATCCCCAATCTTGAATGACCACACAGCTGTAGGGAACACAGGTATCCTCAAAGCTGGTAAAACCTCTGAATTCTTTCTCAGTCCAGTGGACTCAGACAGAAAGAAAGAAGTCAAAGTGTGTGGACATGGATGGTTTTGAGACCTAGAGGTCATTAGTTAGTTTGGTCAGTTGGTTAGAGGCAAGCAGATGTCAGGGAGGCTATTGTATGTTAGGTTGGATGGAGTCAGGCAGTCATGGGGGGGTGGGGGGTGGGGGGTGGCTGGACATTGTACTGTATATGTAAGAAATGAAACAAAACATACAAAGAATATTAAACACACTGGTCAGAAAGTGTTCTTTGCAGACAATCCTGTAAAATAAAGATAATGTCAATCGACCATCTACTTTTTTCAAACTGTTACTTTCACTTAGACCTGCACTGCAATATAACAATTGATTTTCATCACATTTAAAGCTCAGATTTTCGATATGCTATCAGTCTTAATATTATCTTAGTAAGGACTGGAGAACAGCCAGACTTAACCAAGCCTTCCATGCATGGCATCCACAACTGTGGACAGTTAATTAAATATTTGGGGTAAAATAAACATTATTTATACCTTCAGTAGATCTGTAACAACTGTTTCAGTTACTATGTTGTACTGCAAATCCTCTTCGATTGCTGACAGTCTTTATCCAAGATGCTAGATAATGGTACCCATCCACAAAATGCCTCAAACATATTTGTCTAAAAACTTCTATTCAAAGATGTTAATTTAGGTACAGAACAGAAAACAAACACCAAAGGTTTGTGTAACAGACTGTGATGAACCTGTTTTTGTGTTAAAAAACCCAATTCAGAATAAAATTTGTTTGTTTTTTTTGCCTCAAAAACCAATTACCACATATGTGGACGTCATGCAACAGCAGACTCTGTTTTAAGTCTTTAACAAGTGATTATATGCCTATAATTTAACAGACAGTAACCAAACTAATTAACTAAAAATGATCATTTTCATTAGCACTCAGTCATTTTTAATTCTTAATTTACACATGCATTGACAAACTGATTGTATTTTGCCTTCTAACCTGGTACAGTGTGGTCACTGACGAAACACCTTGAGGTGAACATGGGAGCAGAGAGAAAAGCCAGTGACAGCTGAGTCAGATTTGTTCTCGTGTATTTACTACTTCGCTGCATGGTTTCCACACACATTTAGGAGGGATGTAATGATTCTGAAACCAGAGCTATGACACCAGTGTCCACGGTCTTGTGAAAACCACTAACAGCTGAGATGTCTGTCAGCTGCAGTTATGATGTGTTCAGAGTGCAGGTCATCAATGTTTTGAAAGCACTCAGAGTCCAGTAACATTTACTGTTCTTAACAGCTGGTGATGTAAAAACAAGAGAATTCTTACACAAATTAATATTTGTTTGAGTTACTTCCACTCTGTAAAGTATGAGGTTTTATCACCGAAACAACATGAAGGGAAACTGACAATATACTATATTTAGCAGAAGTGAAATTGTTCTCATACATCTTTGTTGCATGGCATCCACATTTTTTATATAATTCATCCCAGAAAGGGGTTAAATCATTGAATAGTTTCCATTCTGCGCCATTCATTTGCTGCAGTGAGCTCATTTTAATGCAGATATCAATCTCTAATTTTAAAGTTTGGGTTTCACACTAACTGTGTTTTAATATGAAGGCCAAAGTAAGTTTTTACAGTGCAAATGGAAGTGGTGAATTTGCCATTCAGTTAGTTAATGATACGAAATATCTATCTAAGGTCTAAGCACACACCACCAGTAATCATACAGCAAAAACGTGTCCTTATCGTGCCATATTTTGTTCTTTTGGTTGCCTTTCTCTCCATTAGTTTCTCTTGTCATTTCAAACCCTAACCACTCCCTCTTGCCCTGCCTCTTTATGCTGACTTGCTGGGCTGAGTGTTTTCCTAGCTGTTCCCTCCCCCTTGACGCACCCATAGCTAATTTTCTCTTAATTAGCTACTAATATTTATGGTTCCCTTTCCTCCTTCCCAGATTGTATTGTGCTCACGTTGATGTAACTGTCCAGCCTTCTTTTGCTTAGTGTTACTAGTTTTTTGACCTCTGCTTCCCTTTAGCTTTTTTGTATCAGCCTTTTGATTACACCATTATCATCAGAAATCATTCCAGTACAGTCTGACCTGTGTGGACTCAATCTCACTGCAGGAAATACTCATGGCATACTCTACCATGAGCAACAACTCTCCACCCTGTCCAGGGCGGGTCGTCCCGTGTCTGCCCAGGGCATTGATGTTCATCGATTCAGGCACTGATGCAGACTATTGATTGGATATTGATCAAAATTTAGCCATGCAGTTGAACCTGGAGCTCGAGCCCCTTCTTACACCTATCAAGGCCAGTGCTCTAGACGGACACCTGCTTGAGAGAGTCACGCATTGCATTCAGCCGGTGCACATGAGTTTGACAGCTAACCACCATGAGACCATTCACTTTTTTCTCTCCACAGAACCCACTCAGCTTAGGTCGCACATTGCTTTGTCGTGTACCACACGTCGTGGACCGGGTTACTGGAGATGTGCCAGTCCCTGGTGGTTTGTTTGCAGTCAGCTCACTTACCTGTCACTCAGGCTGATAACTGCAACAAACGATGAATAATGATGAACTTGACCTGATCATTACTGGGATTTCAGTGGGGTGTTTAACAAGGCTTGGGCCACTTCTCTGCCAAACAACCACAGCACAGATCATACATCTATGTTATTGATCTGCTCCCTGGCACTTCTCCTTCCAAGGGATGGCTGCACACGGTGTCTGGCCCTGAAAGGGCAGCGATGAATAAATACATCAGCAAGTCTTTGGTAGGATTTTCTTTGTTGCAAGGAAAGCTAAAAGTGTTAAGTCATGCATTTATTTCTGGGGTTTGAATGACATACACTGCTGTGAAAAAGGTTTTGCCCCCTTCCTAATTTTTTTTTTTTTTTTTCATAATTGCACACTTACATTATTTAGATCATCAAACAAATTGTAGTATTACACAAAGTTAGATACAAAATGCTGTTTTTAAGTGATGATTTTAGGTAAAAAAGCTGCCCACACCTTCCTGGCCCTATGTGAAAAAGTAAATCCCCCCTAATAACTTGTAACTGAACTTAATAACTGGTTCTGCCGCCCTTGGTTAATGCCCCTCACCCTAACATACATCCCTGCAGTCATCCAAGCCATGGTCAGTGATGTCCTATGAGATATGTTAAACAAGTAAATTTTCGTACATCTCAATGGCATCTTGAAAAGCCACAGGAATCTGCAATAAATCAGAACAGCCAAAAGACAGATCTCAAGGCAAACCAGTGGGCTATCCTTTTCCATCAGCTTAACTTTGTCTCTCTCTCTCTTGCTGTGTTCTCAGCCTGAGAGCAGTTCTGAACGTACTTTCTGAGAGACACATTGGGGCAGCTATTTGTGAGATAGAGAGCAAGGTTAAGGAGGCCCTGAAAGACCACCCTACACTCAGTAACCCGGGGACTAATCCTGGTCCTCCAGGGCCACTGCCCTGCTTGTTTACCAACTATCCCATGGTCCCACCTCCCCTTCATTTCCACAAGAATTCATTGAGTACCCCCCTTTAAATTTCAACAATTAGAGCACTGATATCTGTAGATAGTATCAAGTTTATGTGTCAGGCTGAACAAATGAATAAAGAAAATCAGATTATCTAGCATCATTGCAAACTGATACATGAACAATGCAGTGCAGGTATAACTGAAATCAACTCTTTGGATTCATGGGACATTCACTCATGTCTGATTTGAGTTAAGCAGAATTTTTTTCAATTTGAATTGTAAGCATAAAATATTTGGATCACTCAAAGTGTATTTCTTTTGATACAACACGAATTGAATGTTTGTTATCAGTTAATGAAACTCACTATCAGACATCTGTGAACAGTCAGAGTGGCAACCTGAGAATCACAAACATTACTCAGCTAATAATAAATACAAAGAGAGGGAGATAATGGGGGCCATCCTCAGCAGTTTAACACTACATCCTATCGCAACTTTGTAGCTTTAGACCAATCTGACAACATCATTTCCGAGTAGAAGAAATTCACCACCCGTCTTATCATTAACTTATCTTATCATTGTTATAGAAAATGTAATTTGTATGAAATTTAAAAGGAGCCTGCGAGTAAGGCATTGAAAACATTTCTGGTTAGCTTGTTGTGACCTCTGGCTGTCCACCAAGGTGGAATCCTGAATGAATCCTCAATGAGTTTGAATGAAATCCCCCCATATGGCTCCTTTCATTAAAATAAATGAGGCCTATTAGAGATAGATTAAAAGCTTCAGATGGCACCAGCTTCTGCGCTCTCTCTGTAGTTGCGGGAGAAATATGAATGAGGAGTTGGTTAAGGTGTTAATGTGATGTGAAATGACAGTGCTGCTCTTGGACATCGATGACAGAAGCAGATCTAGTAGGAATTATCATTCATTATTTCAATTATCACATTGAATGTGACAAATAAATTCAACTCAGCTGACTTCAAATTCAGGGTGTGAGCCCTGGCATAAGTGGAAAAGTAGACATGTGGGATGTTGTCCTTGTAGCTGTGCTTCTGCTTCAAGGGTTTTGTTGGTTTATGAGGGGTACATGTTACATTGTTTATGAGTGTGTTTTGGGGGGATTCTTCAGATTAAGAAGAGTAAATGTGTGAAATGAGCCCCCACAAATGCTCAAGAAGAAGGTGATTAGAGGGCAGGAGGAAAATAAGTGTCTCTGAAAAGGATACAACATCCCATAGTGCTACATTACACTTACACCTAGAGCACAGACGTTAAATGCTATGGTATGAATAGGGCGCTAGACACACATAATGTGGGCCTACAGTAGTGAAAATGATCATAAACAAGGATTAAGTGGATGTGTGATGTGGGAAAACTATGAACAAAAGAAGAAGCTTGAAGTACTGTAAAAACAGGCATTAATATGTATGCATATATGTAGAACACAATATTAATACTTTCAAGTTGTGTAATAATAAAAATTATAATAAAGATGAATAACTAAATAAAAATGCATAAAAAAACTAATGAAAGATTTATGTATAATATACGTTCATGCATCAGCATATGGTCCAAGGACTGACTTTAATGGAGAAATACGCAGGTGACAGATGATACTTATTCATAAGCTCCAATAAAAGCACTGTATGGCTTTTACCCAGCCATGCTGCAGTGGCAGTGGTTTACCTGAGAGGGGAGCCCTTGGGTGTGGCGATGCCATAACCTTTAGAGTCCAGGTTCCCTCCCACCTTCATAGTGTCGCAGGGCTTCCTCTGCTCTATGTACTCATTCATAGTGGACTCCAGCAGGTAGGCATACTTGCCCTTGGACTTCCTGACTCTCATTACACCTTCATCTGTTGTCCTGACAAACACGGATGGATCAGCTGCCTTCATATAGGACCACATCTTCTCGAACACGGCAATCTTAGACCTCTGATGGCCACAAATAAATGAGAGAAAATGGGAAGACAGAGGAGAGTCAGTGTCATCTTTATTATGTAAAATGATTATGTAATCAAACTCCATCTTTGATTATTTATGGTGACATTTGTTTGAAAAATCTTTTTACTAGGTTTTATTGTTAGTTGCAGAGTCTGGCATTCCTGTACTGATTCACTCCTGACACTGTAGTAAGCAAATTACTAGTAACACAATCTGAACACCCTACTGCTATTGCTTCAAATTAAAAGTATTCAACTAGAGAAACACAGTGCTCTTTATAGACAAGCAGTGACAATAAACGCCACACATTAGTCGATGAAGTTAACACTGAGAGGGATTCCTAAAAGAAATATTTCAATCATTGTTTCTCACCCTGAAGAATTCTTTGGTGGAGCCGGCATCCAGGGTTCCATAGGCAATCTCAGTCTGCTTGGCCAAATCCTCCGCACTCTCTATAGGAGACACCATCCTCTCCACTGTCAGGAAGGCAGCCAAGTTGGCAGTATAGGACGAGATGATGATGAGGGTGAAGAACCACCACACGCCCCCAACAATGCGGCCTGACAGGGAGCTAAAAACAGAAGTATTTTCTTGGTCAAAAAGAGATCCATAGAAGACAGCAGACAGGAAGACAGTATGTCCAAATGACAGACTATGCATTCACTTCATGAATGTTGCTTCATTTTTACAAACAGAATCATGTGTTTAACTTAAATCAGCATCAGTCTTTTTCTTCCAGGCCAATTTTGCAGACAAAACAAGAGAAGCATATCAAGAAAAGCAATCTAAACCTTGTGATGTTCACACATTCAAATGACCCACATTGCATCACACTCACCCTGCATTTACACACTCTTCATTCCACCGAGCTCGGAGAGCTTAGTCCAATGTGCTAAGGAAAGATAACCATTACCACAAAGGCCCACTCAGCTTACTGCCTGCCAAATTAATCTCACTTTAAGAAAGTTGCCAAAATGTTTCATGGAACCACGCGCATTAATTGTTGAGGATTAATAGGCAGATGAGAACACTTAGTCGCTGCTCTAATTGCTCTTAAAAAAAAATAAAAACTGCATCATTGCAGAGCAAAATCCCCTAAGTCAAATCCCTGTCTTTCCTCCTTGCGCATCTCTTCACCTCAAGAGAAGCCAGCTTGAACAGCAACAGCAGAAATCATGTTGTGTTGCATTCTAGGTCCCCGACAAGCGCGGAGGCAGAGTGGTAGAGCTTACGCAATGAAAACGACAAAAATCTGAAACAAAAAAAGGCTTTCATGATTCCCCTTTGTGCCATCAAGCCAAATGGAGCGTGAACATGAAGGCGAGATTAAGTATGGTGGAGAAAAAAAAAAGGGGGAAGCTAAAACATAATCATTTAAGATGCTTTTCAGATGACGGGTGGATGATGAAAGAGGAGCCGGGGAGTGAGCAGAGAGAAATCACAGAATGGATGTCGAACCTTTGAAAATCAGTCGTCAGAATGCAGAGCTGTCTGCAGGGTATGTGTGTGTGTGTGTTTTGACTTGTTCACTGATCACTGCTCAAATGGGTAGGGTTAAAGGTTAAGCTTTCACTGTGCAAAAAAGCAACATGCAATTTCAAATACCTCGGTGAATATGTAGTACTGCAGCAAAACATTCACAGGCAAGTGCTTGGTGCTCCTATACAGTATCAGAAGTGACAATTTCATCTATTGAACCAAAACATAAACTGCGCACTGTTCATCACTTATGCTTAAATTCATATAGGAAAACAATATTGGTATCAAACATATGGGGAAATAAAATCTACCAATCAGAGGATGTCAGCAGCACTTCACAGCATCCGTGCATATTTCGGTCAAGTAAACAAAACCTTCTTTTATAAATATGTATGTGTATGTGACGAACTTCACGTAACATAGCAGACCTTAAGCGCATACGTAAATAAATAAAACAATTGCGAAATGCAGTATTTGCTGGACAAGAGAAATCATCTATCAATCATGTTAAAATGAAAACCTTTGTTATTGAGAACAGTTTCAGCTTACCAGCGGTGTTACGCTGTTTTCTGTCACCTGTTAGATTCTGTGACCTGTCGCAGTACAATAATGATTTTGCCTTCAGGTGTATCACACATGCAGAACTATTTTCTAGATGATGTTTGAAGGAGAATACAGTCGCCCTAAACCTCCCATATTTAATTTTGTTATCATACATGAAAAAACGAGATGGCGGTGTATTGGTATTTGTCTGCTTTAAAAATAACCAACTGTAAATCGATCAATAGTTGCTTATTAGTAATATGCACTTTTCTTGATTCTTTTGTTGTTGTTTTCCTCAGTGACTATTACAATACTGACTTCATTATATTATAGTTTGACTTGTGTCTAATTACCACTGAGTCTAGCTTAGAGCTCTGTAAAAAGTGAAACGTGACAAAGACAGAAGTATGCTAACACAGTTCTGTGGGGGTAAAAACAGAGACAGTGTGTTATGCTAGGCTGAAAATGTGATACAAGTGAGAGAGAGAGTGAGGGAGAAACGGCAGAGATGAAAAGTAAACTGGATAGTACCACCAGAGGCTGACAAACTCCTTAGCTCTGACTGCTGCTGGCCTCCAGAGATGGCAGTAAACAGCTGTCTAATCCTTCTCCTTCAATCGCCCTTTTTTCTTTCTTTCACATTTCCCTTCCTCGCCTTTCGTTTTTCGTTTCCCCACCATCCACCCAATGTCTCCGCTGTGCGCCCTGCCTGTCTCTCCATGCGCTGGGGGCCTGACAGGGGTTTGTTTTGGACCAAGACAACAATGGCCTACACCTTGGCACCCACACTGACACATTCAAGTATGGATGCACATCCACACACACACACACGGTCACAAACACACACACGCTTCTTTCCTGAGGACAATATAAGTGTGTGTATGTGTGTGAAGAACCGGGTCACCACTGGTTGTGTGACTGGGATGAGGAGAAAGAAAGAAAGGGGCTGTGCGTGCGTGTGTGTGTGTGTGTGAGAGAGATGTTTGTGTGTGTGGGCGTGTGTTGGTTCTCCTGCAGCAGTTGTCCTCCCTAGTTGAGCAGAGCGACTGGCAAACACAGACCTGTTTGTCTCTGTTTGTTTCCTTCTGAACTGGCTTCCTTTGAGCCTCCTTTCCGCTCCTCATGCATTATTGCACAGCAGCCTGCCGTCGTTCCTCGATAAAACATTAACTAAGCTGTCTTATTACAGTAGCTAGCACCGTAATTTCATAGTCTTGTTAAAGTAATGATGAATCAATTATTCAGTCTGCCTGTTTTACTGCATTACGAAGAATAGGAGAAGTAATGGGAGCAGCTAAAGCACTAGCTCAACCTCAAGGATGCATATAGGTATAGGCCTGATAATTTGATAGTTTTCAATCATTAAACAATTACATGTGTTGAAAAATGTAAACCTCAAAACCTCAAAGATCGGCCTGTTTCCCCTTTTCAGAACCAGTCAGAACCAGTGTAACATTTCCAGACCACACTCTGGGCTCCTGAAATTTGATTGGACATGTTGTAGAATGAATTCAAACCCTTCACTGAATTCATTAATGGTTTAGCTATCCCCTTCTGGGATCGAGGCCTTGTCGTGGCAGAAGGGCTTGCGTGGTCTAGTGATCCTCGGAGCTATGTTGTCGGGAG
>JAUYWH010000002.1:6516276-6562730 GCA_034779795.1 Ctenopoma multispine
GCTTCCCTGCTTAGGCTGCTGCCCCCGCGACCCGACCTCGGATAAGCGGTTGATAATGGATGGATGGATGGATGGATGGTTTAGCTATGTATAACTGTGTGTAAATCAACTTGTGTCTTGGCGTGATAATGCATCCAAATCCTAATTTAATAAAGTGTTTAAAACTAGAAAAAACAAGCAATGATCCTTTCTTTCTTGTCCTAATTTTCTGGTCGTATCACACGCTGGGTGCATCCTGTAGACACAATTCGGTTGGAGCGACTCAACTATGTAACCATGCTTTTTATTGGGCTTATGCTTTATTCGGAGAAATCCTATATCAATGTGACTCAGTGTGAGTGCCAAAACAGAGACTCTAAAAGATGCTATGTAAGACTGTGCTCACAGAAATGGACTTTCTTTTAAAGTCAGATCCACATCTGTATCTTTTGCTATATGATCTAAACCCACAGCTCCCAGAGATTCTGTTGTAGCACTATACTCTGATTAGAATTACCCTGGCTGGCCTCCGCTATTCGATATGGTAATTATCAATGACTAATGATTTAAGCAAGTGTAAAAAATGAGCCAGTAATGGCCACATTACAATGGATTAGGAATTACAGAGGTTTAAACGAGAAGGAAAATGGTCTCTAATTATGGTGTGATTCTAAGACAAATCAGGGACGGAAACAGTTTTCTGCTACTTTTTTTTTTGCTTCTTAAAAATGAGCAAGACAGCTGTATGTTCTTAATGACTGGGTATAGCCGTTCAGACAAGAAGACAAACTGAGAGTGACAGGGACTGGCAAAGTAAAAAAAAAAACATCCATATAGCCTACACATACACATACAGAGAGGTATGTACAAACACACACACACAGACGTCAGTGTAATAGCAGACTCTCTATTGCTAGTGAGTATGTGCTGACTAATTAGCCACTACTGTGGTAAACTGCAGGAAATCATTAACAACCACTGATAACTAGATGTGAAAATGATGAAGAGTTATGAAGAAAACAAAACAAACAAAAACAACAACAACATAACACCAGTGTATTATTTTAAATAATAGAAAACATGCAACTGGTCCCATCAGTTAGTTCCTCCAAAATAAAAGTCTGTGTGAGTGACTTTAGTTGTCTATGAAAGGATAGAGCTACAGGTTGATATTTATCTTTGGAAGCTGTGTGTACACAGCAGCTGTATTCTCTAGAGCATCTAAAGGTCTAAAAGCAAGGCACTTGCACTTTTGGCTGCACATCTCAGCTGTATTCTATTGGTTTAATAGGCCTTTCAATCTGCTGACTAACATCACAGGGCTTTTGTTAATTAGCGTTTCCTGGACTATACCTTTACTGCCTGTAAATGTTATGAGCTGATAAAAGTTTTATTAGGCCTGCTATTCCCTATAGCCTTCTCAGGGAAAACAGTTTGTTACATACATACATAAATACATACATAATAATGTGGGTATGTCAGGATAATTAACCAGAATAAAGTATTTATAAGTACTTTACTTTTTATTTCACATTCTCTGCATTTAGGTTCACGTAATTCCTGAAACCACAGGCAAAAAGTGCAATTTTGGGTCTGTGCTGTGGCCCCGAAACTAAGCAAAGTTTGGAGCAGAAAAGCCAAATTGGGTTCATGTGCAACACACAATGCTTTTAGTGCACACCAGTCCACAGGAAACAACCAACATCTTTTGAAATTGCACCTTTCTGATGCTTACACTGTGTTAGCTTTCTACCACTCCGCTTTCCCTCTCTCTCACTTCTCTCGCTGTCTCGTTATTGCTAAAGGAGTCCCTTGGGGGGAGGGGCGAATGTGTTATGGCCAATATTGTTGCAAAGTGGTCGGTTTTATTCTGATTGTGTTTGCTTGTGCTTTTGTTTTGCTAGCCTCACGAATGTTAGATTGTATATTTTCAGAGTGCTTTCATCTTCAAGGCCAGACAAACATGCAAGCTTAAAGCAGGCAGCAGAAAATAATGATTTATTAAAACATCTCTCTCTCTCTCTCTCTCTCTCTCTCTCTCTCTCTCTCTCCCTTTCTCTCTCTCTCTCTCCCTCTAAAGGTCAGTATTACCATGCCATTGAGTTGAAAAGAGAATATTATGATAATGTTGTTGCTGCAGCCTGCAGCAACTGAACCAAAAGCCGGTAATTACGCTCATTCAAACACGATATGGAAAATTTGACAAAAGCATTATGATCCAAAATGCTTTGTAATTGTTCAATGCATGTTTGTTTCATTAAGAAGCAGCTGAGTTAAGTGGCTGCTTTGCAACATATGGCCCCATTTGAGTGGCGGAGCATGAACTCAAAACAATGTGGCTCCCAGCAGAGTGTTGGTGCAGCGGAGTCGATTTGATTGAGACACGTGTTCACTGAATGATATCATGTGTGCTGTCTTAGCCTCAAGTAACCTAAGATAAGTCAGTGTTGGCGAGCTGTGAGAGCGCTCACTACGCGCCCACACACATACGCACAGCCTATTAGTCACTCCAGCAAGAAAACAGATACATCACCACTATGAAATAAAAAATCAATACCTTCAACACATAAAAACGGACTTAAACTGCATTACATCGGGCTCTCTAATAACACAGAGATGACATACATGCACTTTGAAGTGGATTTTCACAGATCAGAGGCACTCGATACAGAAGCTGTATTGCTCTAAAAGAAAGAGCTGTCTCTTTATGGTTGCCATGGTAACACACTGTGCACTCCAAACAGTACAGCTGAGCTGAGAGAGACTTTAGTCATCTCACTCCTCCTCCTCTCCCTTTCCGTCTATAAGGGCATCCACCCCTATAGTAGAGAAGAATTGCCATTAAAGAGGAAAAGCTCTCGTTCGAAAGGTCTTCTTTCAACTCAAGGGCTAGCAGACACAGACTTGACTGATAAGCACATGGCACGTCTTTCCAGTCAAACTATACTGGCAATGTTTACTCTGGTCAAGGCAGATTTCCCATGTGACTTCAGGCCTAGTGTAGAATTCATGCAGGGAGGACATTCACATACTGACACAGCCTGATTACAGAAAAAAAATTCTCTGCTGCTAAAAACATGTGTGTCCCTCTGTGTGACTGTGTTTTAAATGCAGATTTGACAGAGTATGCGCCTCTGAGGGGATGGTGTCTTTGCCCGCGTACAAAGTGTGATACTCCAGTGAGATGCTGTGGGTGTGTTTGTGTGTGTCTCAGTGGTTTCTGACAGTGTGCATGCATGTATGATCAAAAGTTGCCTTCATGTGATTTCCAGATAAATAAAACATAAGTGATGCCGTGAACTAAACTGAACCATCTCTTTATAAATAAAACATTCCTTCCTACCGAGTCTTTCCCCAAACTGCTTTCACAGCAACTTACGAACTCCACAATTATGTAACTTAGTGGTGTGTAATGTGGTCTAATGTCTTGTTAAGAATAGCTGTATAACAGTGTTATACCACATTAATTTCTGTGCAAGCTCAATAATGCACTTGATCATAACAATTCAAATGGGAGCTTGAGGGCTTCATTAGATCCATCTGATAATTTCATAATCACTGTAATGTGGTGTTTGGCTGCACTACAAACGCATGAAAGGAGAATTTTCCACCGATTTGGAGAGATAAAGTACAGTGTGTTACACAATATTGGTGTAAAAGGAAGAGAAACATTCACATTGCGACAGGGTGGGAACCTTAAATAAACATAAACACATTTACGGAATCAATAAGAGCAATTATAAATGATTACATTTATAGCAGAATATAAAGTTAGCTTTATAAGACAACATACACAATATTGCATATTTTGACCTAGTAATTACATATTATGTATTTATTTGTATTAACAATAATAAGCCAATCTTTTTTAGATTTTCTATTCCCTTTGAGTACACCATGATCCTCGAGTTGAAAAGAAGTGACCTGGTTGAGATAGGTATTCTTCTACCATGAGCATTTTATTGTCCTACTTTGTTTGTCAAAGTTCTATTATCGCCCAGCTCTAATGCAGTTACCAGCAGGAACTATTTTGAAAGCTCTCCATGGTGGGGTTTACAAGGACTTTCTGACACCTGAAATGTCACAGTTTTTAAATCAGCCTCTATTCAGCAAAGAACAAGAAAAAGAAAGTTGATGAAATATCAATCTAAAAAAAGCATGTTTGCCAACGGGTGAGCAGTAATGTGCACAAATTATATTGCAGTTAATGTGGGCAAAATGTCATATTTCATACTGTATCTTTTACATCAATATTATTTGACAACTTTACCTACATGCTTGTATTTTCAAACTGCGTATTTTGCTTTTAATGTTAACACAAGAGAAAAGGCTTTTAGGAGAAAGTTGGCTGTGGTTGCTGCAGAAAGGTTAATGTTAGCCATAATGCTAATAGCAAAAACTGGAAAAATGGATGTGAGTTATATAATATTATACAATGGTTACTGTTAGGTACTTTCTAGTTCATTTTAGTGGACATGCTAGTGATTACAGCTTAAATCAGAGCCCAGTGCAAACATGAAATGCAAAGCTTGACCTTTAGTCTATAGTTATGGTTAGGTTCCTAAAATTAATATGTACATAGATGCCACAGTTTAACTGCCATGGCATGTTAACTACTGCCCTCTCCTGTTTAGTGCTTCAAATAGGAAACAAAAAAAAAAAAACTCAGTTTGAGAAATATCAATCCTCCCTGGGTTACCATAATACACGATCCATTATTTAATGATTCTGACCGCCAGGCTGAGAAATTGCTGTTGTGGCAGACAGGGTGTGAGTGACAGAGCTGATTTATTACAGCCTACAATCATGTAACAGGAGCAACACAGGCGCTGAGGAGAGGAGACATCTCTACAGGGCCATGCAGTTCAGAAATACACACACACACATAGGAACACACAGAGGCGTCAGACACAGACATTAACATTTCAAAACACACACACTGGGGGAACATCATGAGCCCACGCTCTTTTACTCAAGTTTGCTTCTGCCAAAAGCTCCCACCCTACAGGCTTCATACAAAAACCGAGAGCCAGTCAAACTCATGCTATACAGGTCCTGCTGAATGCATTGTCCTGATTTTTCTATACTGTTACTCTTGCTCTTAGTACATAGTACAGTGGGGACCTCTTTGCATATCCTATATATACTGTATTTTAATAATTCTATGATAATGTGTAGGTAGTTTAGAAGTTAACAAATGAAAAACATTCAAATACAGATTTACACCAACTATTGTCTTGTCTGCTTCACGGTAAAATCTTTCAATAGATGCTTTCGCCATGAACAAAACACAAATTCATGTTAACACCACTCTCTTCTAAAAGCAGTAGCACATAGTGTTGTTAGAGTGAACAAGATACAATCACACTCTTTACTCCTTTTCTCTGTGTGTAGCTGTTACAGAGCTACAGAGAGCCTTGCCAGGTGAAACAGGAATCACCAGCGAAGCTGTGAGATGAGTTGGGGGGGGGGGGGGGTGACTGCCACACATGATAAATTCTTAACCAAACAAAACCACTGGAAGAGGTACAGAGATTTTAGAAAAATGGCGAGCAAGGTGAAGAAGATTTAAAACAGTTGATTGGAGAAGTAGTAAATGGGTGGATGGATGGATAGATAGGAGAAAACAGATAGGGAGTTGGGGGTGGGGAGTGACTCTGTCTGAGTCCACCTGTCTGCAGAGATAAACACAGGGAGGGCCCAACAGCACGGACTGGGGCTTATGGGAGGGCCTGACTGACAGTGCTGACATTTAGAAATAGCACATGAAACATTGTCTCACAAAGAATAAATAGCAAGAGGAGCAGAATGGAGCAGAATGACACACACATGCACACCTACCTACACACACGCACGCACGCACACACACACACAGTGTAACACAGCAACAATGGATATGTGTCGTGCAAACATGTAAACACACACTATATGAGCACGTACACTGAGGTGCTTGTAAAGCAGCCCAATCAGATACTGATAGACATCAGACAAAGAAAGTGGCATTAAGTGTTTGCTTTTAATAGAACAAGCCTATACGCAAACACACTCATACACACAGAAAGGGAAATTAAACAAGTCTACTGATTAATCCAGGATAGCGCAGATTGTCTGTGTCTTTCCTTTGTCTTTTGTATCTTGTCGCATTAAGACTGAAGTGTTTTGAGCCGCCTACTTCAGAGCTGAATGCCCCTTTAGAACATTCTGTTCTCACCTATTAGTGATTAAAAGAACAGTGATGGGCGCTTCGCAATCACCTGCTAAAAAATGCCACCAAAGTCAGAAACAATAGTTCTCTATCATTAATATCATCTATAAGAACAAAACAATAATCAATCATGAATGTTTGAAAGTATGAAGTCGCAAAATAAAAATTAACCCACAGTGCTACTGTATCTAAAAAAATACATACAATCCAACTTTACAAACTAATTCACTGGCATTGATCATTGCATCTGCTTCTATTTTTGTTATATGCCATTTTCACAATGACATTTCACAAAAACATTTTATGTCTTTCAAAATAATATTATTAACACCATCACTTCACCTCCCAGTGAAATAGATTTGTCCTGCAAAATTTATATCAGCTAACAGTAACTTAATGCATTAATGATATTCCCATTAGCTATGTAATAATAAGTCATTTGGTAATACTTGTACTTTTGTTACTTGATACATTTTTCTTCTAATAGAGAAAATGGGAGTAAAATAGGACATATCAGCATAATCTGAATACCTCTTCCACCACTCTAAAATCTAATATAACCAACTTAAATAATATGTTTGAAAATGCACACACATGTGGACAAACATATACAGAGGAAGGAAATAACTAAAAAATATAAAATAGATTGACAAAATTATAGTGATACTGTTTATAAATGAGCTTCGAAAAAAACCTAAAGAAAATTGGGGCACACATGTAAGAAAATTAGAGCACATGCCACAGTATATATAAAATGTCCCTGTAATGTTAATATAAATGATAAAATATATATATGATAAAAAAAAATGCAATAGCCTATTAAAACTGTACTATGTTCATATTACCTGAATATATGGAACAGGAGTGGTATTGTTTTTTTATATCACAAAGCACAGACGGTAATGTTTTATGTGCTTTCAAATAGCAGAGGAACTTGTAATGCTTTAGGAGATACATCAACATGCACCTCCGTGTGTGAATGTGAGCTGTGCTAACTAGAGCAACTAGGTCACCTAAATTTTCAAGGGGAAGATGTTTCCTTCAGGGCAGCATTCAGTGGGGTGAAACATTCACTGTGTTGGTTTTCAAGACACCAAGCACACTCCACCATGCTGATCACTACACTGTGGTCTATTTTTTTTTTTTTGTGTGTGTACCGACGTCCTAGTCGTACTGTTTTAACACAAAAACGTTCAATGACATTTGAAGTATATTGTCAGGGTCAGAGGAGGCTATTCCACTTACAGTGATTCTTTGGAGGATATGAGCCCTCACAGCTGCCACCATCACGGATAATCCTAAAGTGAGCGTCTGTTCTGACTGAAACCTCTTTAAATGAGAACATACAAAAGAGCCAGTACACGTCTGGCTTCACTTCAATGTGGGTTAATTATCCCAAAATAAGTGCTGCCCTTACCAGGCAGATAAAAGTCAATACAAATTCTAAAAAATAGTATGTCATTCTCTCTTTGTCAGTAGGTACGTAGAACTTCAGACCAACACTCTTCTTACAGTTTCTACAACAGGTGATGAACTACGTCTTAAAATGAATGAATATTGCAGTCAGGGGTGGTATCAAGAGGACTGCTGTACCAGAACGCTCTGTTTTGTCCTTTTAAACACTCTCTGAAAGGTCTTTTCCCCGAGCAAAAGAAAAAAACAAATACTGTACGAACAGCACACATGAGCCCGTGTTCGGTAGAGCACACCTACAACAACAGATGCACAAAAAACGTGTGTGCGCATACAAATCAAACCCACGGGGACAATTTAGGGAAGCATGGTGACATTCTCTATCTCGATAAGGTGTACAAGGAAATCAATGGTTATTCCAGGTGCATTTTCTTTGTGTAAATGAAGAATGGTTGGACAATAGGCTTCAGTCTGCTTTAAGCCCAGTGGGGTTTCCAGGTAGAGAATGGAAAATGTCAGATAAGGGCCCATGGGAGTGGGGATCTAGTACCTACATCTTGTAGTACTGAGCACCTACGTACAGCCTGTAGGACTGTAGGTGCAGAGATTTTCTGTCTTCTGATATTTGTGTAAGGTAAGAGCAACGAGGAAAAACATTTAGTAAATGTCACAAGATGGAAGCAAAGATAAAAAAACGAGAGTGCTCCACATTCTTATAATTTCTTTAATCTTCAGACACTGAATCGGGGAAGGCTGGCTGGACACCACTGCTATTTCTCAATACAACCCTAAAGAAATAATTATAATGAGACCCCTGCAGCACCTCTTGTCTCTTGCTGGTGGCCACTGATCAGCTTAGGTGTATGGGGGGAGTCAGTTAGAAATGTTCTCCTAGCGGTGTTGAGCCATGTAGAGAGGACAAAAGGCTTTTGAGATGCTTGCGACAGGCCTTTTCTCATCTAACTAGACAAAGTCAAATGATTTGTTTCAAGTTTTTTATGGTCGGGTACACAGTATGTACGAATGGATGAAGACTTTACAAGCTTTTCATTTCTTAAACTAAACTGAAACAATAATATCAGACTACCCATGCTCACAGTACAGCAACTACAGTATAGATACATTATTGATATGTGCACCCCCATCAAACCTTTACATAATGTATATGTAGCTTAATTTTTCAAGAGACAAGAAGCCCTGTGTCTACATATGACCTAACCTGCCTCTACTGTTTCAAACTTGCAGTGATACTGACATTATCTTCTCATCTCCTCCTGCTAGTCCCTCTGGAAAGCTCAGAATGTCGACCTCAGTGTCTCTAATTTCAGACACTTAATGAGATTTTTAATTGGTGACCTTTTGAGAATGGTTTCATACCATAGCTCATGAGAGCACTTGAGGGGAGCCAACACATAGCACTCAATACTCACACCAGGATCCTTCATTTCTTTCAAGGGTCTGATATTTACCCTTGCCCACAGTGAGACAGATACATTGATTCATCTATAGGCAGACAGAGACACGGACAGAGACAGACAACCAGGGTGAATGTTGATACTGTCACGGCAAGTGTCTGGAGGTGGGAGAATGAAAACATAGAAATATTTGAATAAGTTTGGAGGGAGCTACAAAGACGTTGTGTTAATCATTACGTTAATGGTATGTTGATACCGCCACAGGAAGTACGTGGTGGTGTAAGAATTAAAAGACAACACTGCTACATTATAACCATTATAACATGACCACATTATAAACTCCCTCTGCTGTTCTTCATCAAAGTTTTAGCACCATCACATGTGACAGCCCACGTACATAATCTCCGTAGAGCTCAAATGAGTTACAGGAGAAAGCAGAAAACAGGTGGCAGGTGTGGGATACAGAGAAATGTAACACATAGATGGTGCTGAGTGTGTTTTTGTGTGAGACTGTGGATGGAGTGCATCAAAATTTGTGGATTCAGTTTCTTACCGTGGTGAGATATCACATCCCTGCTGCATGAAGGCGCCCAGTGAAAACCAAAGGGAGTTGAAGATGCCAAACTCATTTGTCTGCTCAGGACTCTGTTGATTGGTGTTTTGCTGTGCTGGTGTCTGGCCCTGCTGCACCCCATTAGAGGCTGCAGCTTGAGTGGGAGTCTGCGGCTCACCTCCCTCCTCATAGTCCTCAGAGTGCCACTCATACGGGCTGAACCGACTGACAAGAAAGAGAACGACGCTGACGCCAATGTAGGCAAAAACAATGCACATCCAGATTTCGTAAGCCAGTGGATCCAGGAACGAGAACACACCAGGTTTGGATTTGGTTGGTTTCTTGATCATGATGGAGATACCAAGAGACATGAAGGGCTTGGAGAAGTCAATGACTTCTTCGCGGACCAGGGTGATAGTCAGAGGAGCCACAGCCACATCTGCTTTCTGTGGAAGAAATTAGAGACAGACATTGATCTCTGAGTTTTTTTATATTCTTTAATATGTATGGTACAGTGTAACAATTGCAATCACAATAGGAACAAACTTAGTTAAATTTCCTTCGTGTAACATTTTTAAGCTCAGCATGGCTCTTAGTACTGCCTCACAGAGCAGAGAGAGCGGGAAGCGAACCATCAACTCAGGGGTTCATAGACAATTGACAATTGCTGACTGCCCTAGGGCTGGCTTTTTAATCTGACCACTGGGGTGTGACAAAGCGTTAAATACTAATGGTAGACGACTAAAAGGAAATTACAATACGTCTTATCTATCTCTTAATTGATGGCTTAAACATGTCACTAGACTTTTTTTTTTGCAGTTTATGCTACAGCTTCAAATGAAGAATATTCAAACACAGAAATCTGTCCACTCACCCCATACACCAGTTCTCCCACCATGCCGTTCCACATCTTGGTTTCAGGATCTTTAGCTCCATACTTGCCATCTGAGACAATCTTCAGTTTGTACTGGTAGCCCACATGTTTGGCGATCTCTGCAGCTAGCTCGACGATGTATCCCTCGTACTTATCATTTCCCACAAGCTGTTCATGATTCTTCTTCAGCATCACGTATGGAGACTCCTGTCAGATGTAGAGGAACCGTGAGTAAAACCATATTTTTCCACACTTCCAACTAATTTTATTTCAACTATTTTTGCAGTAATTAAAAAATAATCACTGATGTCAAACAAAATGTTCATTGATACACATTTCTTGGCACAAGCTGTTGTGACTTAGTAATATAACTTTGTCAGAGACAGCATTATGGTTGATAATAAATATTTAGTATGTAGTTGAGTAATAATATCATACTGTATGAACATTTAGGAAGGGATGTAGGATGCATTTTGTGCTTCAGTGCATTTTATCACACATCTTTTCCCCTTTTTTCATAGGTGACGCTTTGGAATAAAACTTAGTGGGCTCAAAATATAATTGTTGCTCTGAAAGATTCAAAAGAAAGGGTAATTATATGGAATTACAGGGAATTATTTGGCTTTGTTCCTTTAAGTTATGGTGTGTAATTCAAACACAAAAGGTGCCTAAGTATCATCATTATGACAGCATTGCCACATTGAATGAAGTGTTGATAATATGGAGCAGGCTGTGAAGAAGCAAAATAATTGGAGTGTATGTGTGCATGCGTGTGTGTGTGTGTGTATGTTTGAGCCATGTACAGTAGATGACTGTGCTCCAAAGCCAGGCTGTTCTGCTTTTTATGTCACACCAACATTTGTACATCCCACACTGATTGGGTGTCCTGAGAAAGTATAGCTGACACAACACCTGGGGCCTGTCTTTACTTCTAGAAGAATGTATTTCATGCAGAATTCTAGTCAGTCTGAACTGTCCGACAGCACTAACAGGGCCTCAATTCCCATAAGTTGTTATGTGTGCCTGCTTTTAGCTAAGGCTGTGCTGAGCTGAGCAAATCCTGCCACCTCCTCTGTGTGTTACGGTCATCTGGGTTCTCCTGCTCTTTATGGTTGAGGTGAAGGTAATCATTGTTACACATAGAAGCCCAAGGTCCAGTGGTAAAGCAATGGCACCCCGGGGGGGGGGGTGGGGGGGTGGGGGGGTGGATGGTGGTGAACAGAAACGCATCTGATCGTGCATGTGTGGCCTCACACATAATAGTCACACTTACATTTGAACACACACACACTTACACACACATTGAAGTGCATGAAGAGACATGGCATGGCATACAGGATATCCTCCAAGTCTCAGTCTCATTGACTCACAACTGTTCCACAGAGATCCACTGTCACTCAAATACAAAATATATTAAAGACACACACAGACATGCAACAGCACATTTCACACACATATATACTATGTACAATAAATACATTTCCAAGCTAAAATGACCTCTAGGGTGTTTTAGAAATGACGTGATATGCTTTTGCATGTGAACATTTCTTGCTGGAAGCCTATTAGAAGAACAATTTATTTTCATAGCTCCACACCATTAATAACCAACTTCTGCCACGCTAAACTGAACCTTACAATCCCAATAGTGGCCTGGTTTTGGTGTAAAGTCACGGACATGAAGGCAGGTAGCACTGAGTGCTCCCTTAAAACTGTTCTGCTTCACTCCTCCCAGATCTCCTGTTAACCCAGGCTCGGTCTGTGTGCACAGGCCAGGACAACAGGGATTGTTAAGGAGCATGAAGTGATACTTTCACGTTGGCAAAACAACACGCTCTCTCAAGTAACAAATCAGTGGCCACAAAAGTTAGAAGGTGTAAAAAAAAACTGTACTGCTACCCTGCAGCCAAATAACTGTTCACACCTTATCTCTTCTCTTAGGTGCCAAGACAGAAAACCAATTTATCCTGCTAGAAAAGGGGACACTGATAGGAGATTATGTCAGAGAGATTTATTTTAGGTCTGTGCTCTTGGGAGACTACAACCACTGGGTTTAAATGAGGATTTTCATGATGTTTTTAATTAGATGCCAACAGACTACACGTTTTTCATTGTATACCTAACCTGCTCTACATGGGTGGATCCCATCCTTTATTTGCCAGATGTACCTTGTCTGTCATATAAGACGAACTCCAGTACTCCTGTCATACTGCAAATCTGTTACTTTGAGCTAATTTCAAGCTATGAATGAATTCACATTTTTAAAAACTACGGATGGATATTAATGAACTGGGCATTTTCTTGGGCAGTTCTTTTTCAGCTGTTTTAACTATTTATCCAAACTTTTAGGATTTTATCCAGTATTTTTAACCAATTCATCAACTGTACAAAATGTGGGTGTCCTATGCTATGAGTGCTTCTTTAATTAAATACAAAATCATATATGGATTAAAGTAACACATTTATATAAGACTCATGACCGGACCAATAGATTAATATTCTTTGAGCTGCAGTTACAAAGTCTATGCGTGCATACCCAGAAACTACATACATTTTAAAGAAAAAAAGATAAATCAAAAATACAGTGAAGTGCTATCTGCACAGGCAGAAGCCCTCTACACATTCTTCCCACTTTTGAAATTTAAGCACTGTTAAGAACTTTTTTACTTTGGCTGCTCTACAATCGTTTCAAGCCTCCTTTTGGTGTAGTCACATTTTCAAATTGCACCAGACTGTATCAGGACTTGCCAGAGCTTGCTAACACAATAGTGTGACTAGAGATGGCAAAATTAGCTAGACTTATTGTGTAACACTTTTCTAGCCTTTTGTTTGAGCTATATAGCTTTTTTTTTAATTAGCTGAATCAATCGTATTAGTGTTAATGCTGCTGTTAATTTAGTTGAATTACTCAGGATTACAGCCATTTTGTTAATAATATATTGACACCTAAGCAACATCATTCCTCAAAAGGGAGATACAGCTGCCTATAGACGTTCATCATAGTTTTTTCCCACCATGGTGGCTGTATGTCTTATTGATTTGTATGATATGATGTGAATCCATTTGTCATTATATATATTTGTGTTTGCGAGTTATGCTTCAAGGTCCCAGACTGAAAGCTTGTCTCTATAAAAGTAGCTTCCACAGATTATTATGTGCTAGTGCTTTTCCCTGTTAATCTATATTGTCTCTCAGCTCCGTCACCTCCACCAGGTCTTTATCTGACAAGCAGTGAATTTCTCTTAAGGCAAGTACATAGCTGAAATCTTTTACCCCATTAACCCTCACAGTAGATATCAGTTGCACACGCACTGTCTGTAAAAACACATTTCATTCATAGATTAGATAGCAATACATATGCTCTCATTCTAATAAACTGACATGCCGACAATGATGCGAGATAGAACACATTTAAACTTAAAAAATGCACTAGGAGTACGAAAGAACCCTAGCCATATTTTTTGATATTACATTTTTTATATCAAAGAATGCACATACTGAGGACATCATGTACCTGCAGGCATATGCTACCAGCTTTATTATCCTCTTATGTATTTTGTTCAGGTATTGCCAACTATGTTCCTTCCTTTTGAGAAAATACCAGGATAACCTAGCTGACGCAAGAGTTGTTCAGATAGAATCTTTTTTCAGCTCAATTTTTTAAATGCAACCGTCTGCACAGACTCCAGCAGCACCAGCTCTGACATACAGGCCAGGACATTTTCACAACCTGGCCAAGTGGTGCACTCATTTACAATTCACAATGAAATTACGAACATGCATCGGAGGAGAGAACAAACATTTTGACAATTCCAGAAATAAGTCTCCTCCAGTCCTTGTAATGTTGAGTATTTTAAAACTACAATGTTATTTATTACTGTAAAACTACTTGACAGATACGTTGTTTGCCTTTTAACATTCAGTGTGAGGCAGAGTCATTCTTGTCCTATCTCCTAAACACAATATACAGTGGAACTCAGCAAGTCAGTAAGCCTGTGTCCCCAAGACAAAATTTTGTATTGTACTTGCCAAATAAAGTGATTGTGATTCTGAGCAGGCACCAGTCAGACAGAGAGAAGTTAACAGAATAGAGCTGAGAAGGGAAGGAAGGGAGGGAGATACAATCACAGATGTCTGCTGAATTCTTTCAGGGGCCTGAACTTTTAGGAACTCTATCATAAAGGAAAATGAAAAAATGTTACCCTGACTTGTTCGGCCTCGCTCTCTCCCAACTCACCCTACTGTCCTCTGTAAAATCCTTAAATCTGTCTGTTTTACTCAGACTCACCAAGATAGTGGTGACTATGTAGGTTCTGTTCTGCAGGCCGTACGTCTCATTGCTGCCTCTCATGAAGCTGGCGGTAGTGACGTACTTCTCATCTTCGTTCCAGTAGCCAACCTAAGACAAGGAGAATGTGTCACAATCCAGGGTCTGTATTTATTGAGCTTTGGGCTGAAGTGCAAGATAAAAGTCACATACAGTACTTTACATACTTTTATTTATGAGATTCTTAACTAAGAACTAAAAGTAGTTTCTTGATGTCACAGAAACAGAGGTGAGGATACACTTTTTAATGGAAAAAGTATCAGTGATCATGAGGAATGGTTTGTTATCAGAAGCATACTCTGTCTGAATATTTAAAGCAACAGTGTATGTATAATTCAGAGTAGGGTAGTCACTATTTTTTAATTGAGTTTAGCATTTTAAAGGGTGTTTCACCACATTGCCTATTCTATCAGGGGTGCAAACAACACACATTAAAACTCACACTGTTTTGTTTGTCACTTTTGTTGCACCATCACTGTCTGTACTTGTCAGTCTGGTGCTAAATTCTCCCTATTATAAGATCGATCCAGTGTTTTTTGTCTATTAGCAGCATAATTTATGCTCTGCTTCAGTATGTTTTTCTTTCTGTTTACATTTCAGTTAGATTCTTATTTCAACCCTGCTTATATTATTTATATGTCATAAAAACACTACAGTGATATTAAAGATTTCTACACAAATACGATACCAAATCACTTAATTAACTGCAGGGATTTTTGACAGAATGAACAACAATGTAGGATAGATCCTGCTCAAAGCATGTGTGCGTAGTCACTTGGTAGCTCCTCTAAAAGGTAATGCTTGCACTTCACTGTAAGTAGTGGTAAGATGCTTGTTAAATGTACCTCAATCTTTACTCCTAAATTGGCTCTTTATAGTATTTTTCAGTGTAATTGTTAGAAATCTGATCAATAGGAACCAAGATCTCTCCTGATCTTATTGAATACTGTCAAAAACCACTGCGTTACTCACATAACAGGGTGGCAGACACATTTTAATAGGGTCCTTGACAAAGAAAAAATATCTTAAATTGGAGGCTCCCGTGACCCGACCTCGGATAAGCGGTTGATGAATGGAAGCTATACGGACTACAGCTTACCTTCTTGGGTCCAGATGGTGCCAGTTCCATGATGCTAACAGTGTAGTTAGTTCTGCGTCCTTTCTCGTTGAACTGAATGTGACCAGTCAATCCATCTATACGCACCTGTAATAGAGTCACAGATACTGTATAAGAAACTTACAAGCTCTGACACACCTGGCAGACAGGTAAATAATGGCTGCCATGAAGTATGTTATTCACACAAGCCATTTTCATCACGTCTGTGCCGGCGGCAAGCGTTTGTACGTGTGCATGTGTTTGGATAGTATTCATTTATGAAAACCCGCAGTGCAGATAAATGACAGATCGTGTACATGTAGGTGTACCGTGCAGAGTGTTTGTTTTGGCCTTTCAGTGGAGTTAATTGAGCAAATGCAGCTTCAATCTCAAGTCTGTCCCAGCAGAGGCCTCGGCACAGCCAGTCTGTACACAGAGCCTCAGGCTGCACACACATGCAATTACAAGTATGTCCTCACAAATACAGCGTATTTATTATACATCCATGACAGGGTTTTAGGGCAAATACATAAATATTGTATTGGACTTCTAATTGCGTTTTGAGTTGGCAAATACATTTCTGAAAAGTCTCCTCGTTCCTCGATCTACGTGGTTTTGCATGCATGAGTGTCTTTGTGTCTATGAGATCCAGAAGTCTAGTAGCCAAACCAGCATTTCCATTTCCACCGCCAAATATTGCATTTCTAAACTCGATTGCTGATGTCATATTCCATGATGATCACGGCTGAGTGTTATTGCCTGCAGGTTTTGTTTACTGGCCATGATGTCACATTTGATACTCCAGAGCTCTCCTACGACTTAATGTGAACTTTACACGACAGAATGAGACCTAATTTGTTCAGCCAGCCCCAGCTCAGGAGCTGTTAGCCAATGTGCCACTCAAGAATTTGCGCGAGTGTGCGTGCAGGTCCACCTAGTATGTACGTACGTGCATGTATTAGTGTGTTTCTGTGAATGTGTGCAGACCTGCTGCAAGGCTCTCTGGATATCAATGCCCTGTCCCCAGGGAGCTGGTGGGTTGGCAAGACATTCTCCAGCATTGCCCCTGCGAGAGATGTCTATCCTCTGTCTTCTTAAATTCTGGAAGGCTGTGGACATGACTTTCACCCCGTCGTACGTGAGAGCGCCCGTGTACTGAAAAGAGACAGCACACAAATCAAACAGAGGTCACACATAAAAAAACTGACAAAGGCCTTTTTGATGGTTTATGAGAACCATTATATTTTCACATGATCCCTTAATAGCAGGAAAAAACTCAGATAGGTTCAAGGGCTGTTCACCAAACGTAATGGAAACTGACAGGGAAAATAACAACCTTCTTGGTTGTGGTAACCCCAACATCACACAAATCAAAGCTCCTGTGAAAGGCGTCCATCATGATTCAGTTTCTTTAGTTTGACAGAGGAAAATGTGCGTTACAATTCTTTGCATCAATGCTTTAGAGACAGAACAAGGACAATATATGAAGTAAAGGAGAATAGACAAGAGAATGAAAGTTAAATACTTTGAGTCCGCTCTTGGGCACTTTGGAGTCTTTGTTGTCGAACTCCATCCACTGCTGGACGACGCGGCTGACGCTGGGCTCAGAGTTGTTGACGAGCTGAAAGCCGGTGATGTTCGCTCCGCCTTTTCTCAGGTCTGTCAGGTCAATGTCCAGGAAACCCTGAGATAAAGAGAAAGAAAGGCAGGGATGTGATAGGTAAAGAAGACACCTATAAAAATGATGACTTTATTTGTGTGCACATTGGATGATTATTAGAAATATAGTGCAACATCACATCTCGAATTACGTGACAATGATTTCTATCATCAGTGGAGTGACAGTCTCACATTTTGGACTGTGACCTCTGAAAATAAAATATATACTATCATTTCATATGACTGAAATGTTTTTGCTCTTTGCATTGCTTTTGGTCCCAGTGCCCAGGTTGTGAATGGGTGATTATTAAAAGGATAGTAAGGCAGAAAAACAATAGTTCTCCTACAGCAGATATGATGTTATGTATATATTTGGCAATTTTATCTCCTAAAATGATTAAAGCACCATTAGGCAGTTCTATTCAAATACTGTTTTTAATTCACCCATTAAAGGGCAGGGGTTAATTGGATAATGAAATGGACAAATCCTTCGTTTTCACTTAGAGAGGTTATCCCATTGAGCAGACTCCCAGTCTATTCCTCACGGACAAGAGTAGTGAAAAGAAAATAGAAAACGTAATTTCATGGGGGGAGCAGCCCGCCGCTAATCTCCGCTAGACTGAGTCTTCATAGGCTACTGTTAACAATGGCAGGATCAAAAACTTATAGGCTACAGTGAACAATGCAAGTGATGCCTCAGGCAGAGCAGAATGGAAAAAGAAGTGATTTACTGTAATGGCATCTCCTTCTTGTGGTTTTCCCCTGACTATTATGTGGAGAGGGCTGTTTTTCAGAGAGGGAGAAAGGCAGCAGTGTGGGAGAGAAAGTTTCAGTCTCTCAGCAGGCTGGCTGTCAGCGTGGGGTGACGAGGAGGCAGATAAGCGGGAATGGGTGGGAGTTGAGACAGAGCAAGAGAAAGGAAGAGAAGATTTGTCTAAGATTTAAGAGCAAAGTTTTGACTGATGAGAGGAAAAGGAGCCTGACTAGATTGTCTCCTGCTCACTAGGCATTTCTGTGACAACCTTTCTATTTCCCATTTTCTTTCTTCCGTGCTCCGATGTTATTTGTTTCATGTCACTTGAAGCTTCAGCTCTCTCTTGGCCATATGTCTGTCTCAAAGTCTCATTTGTGAACGTGCTTTAATCTTCATATGCATACAGCAAAAAACAATGAAGTCAAATGAAAGCGGCTGGCTGTAAACTAGCACAAAGTTTGTATTGTTTTGTGGTGGTATTGGTGGCAGGGTATTTCCATCTACCCCATCTTCTCATCTTTGTCGACTAATGTACCTGAGTGTGTTGTCAAATGTTCATATTTCTCAGCTGAATAGAGTTGTCTTTTTTCAGCTCCATGTATGAGCTAATGCAGTGCAGTGAGCTGAAGAGGTTACTATAGAAACTAGCCTTTGCTAACACTGGACATGGAGGGGGGGGGTGTGTGTTTCTGACAGATATTCTTACCACATTTAACTATTTACTCAAAAGCTTCTCTTTTCTCTTTTGTGCTGCAACACTGTCTCTGATATACACGCGCACAGGACAGAGTAAATTAGCAAAATCCAAAAATGGTGCAAGGACGTGGAAAAAGTATTATCTTTTTTTTGCACAAACCTTTTAATAGGTCCATTATAAATGACTGTGGCCACTTTGCGTATCAGCTGTTATTACCGTCCCCACCTTATCATTTAAAATTAAATCTGGCAAACTGGCCAGACAAGAGAGATTGAGCCAATCTAAAGCCCCAGCAGTGAGAAATTGTTCAAGCCTGCAGCTGCATATTAATGCTGCTATTACTACAGCTTCTGTTGATGTCAATTTTCTCTTCATTTGGTTGTATTTAGAGAGTCCAAATAGTGCTGTAGGGGCCTACACACCATTTGCACTGAGAAAATGGCAGCGGACAAAGAGACCTAATGGATATAAAGTTGCAGACATTGGCTGCCTGACCTTTTTCCGTCACAGTGCGTCTGCATAGATTTCTGTCTCTGGCTGTCACAGGTTTCTCACTTGTGTTTTACTGTATGCTAAGTCTATTACTGTGCTGTTGGAAGTGCAGTGAATGAATATGTCATGTAGCTGATGAAGAAAATGGGATGAGGGAACATAAAAGATGTAAGATAGTTTGGGGCTACATTATTAGGCAATTAAACTGGCAATAAAGTACTGAAAGTTTGGAATCCTATTAAAGGTCATATAAAACAGCAATGCAAATTCAACTGAGAAAGTACATACAGAACTATCTATAAAGAAACCCAAGTGAATACAGATGCAGTGAAATAATCAGTCCTTACCAGATTAGCCAGGATGTAGTGATAGCTCTTTGCATTCTTGCCTTGTTCAACAATCTGGAAGAAAACCACAGTAGAGAAAAACAGAGTTAAATGTCTGTGATATAAACAGCAGGTAGTTGTGTTGTGTGTGCTTGTGTGTGCAGCTAGGAGAGCGCGGGGAGTGTTCTGACAGCGTCTCTGCAGTATACCTGGTAGAGAGTACAGTACTTGACCTTGAGCAGGACAGGCAGAAAGTAGGTTGACAGGAAATCAGCACAAGGGGACTGAACATTGAGCATCCTAACTCATAAAAGGATGACTAACTTCACAAATGTCAGCTTTACTCTATGTGTAATAAGCCAACATATTTACAGATTACCACTTACATATAATAAAAGTCACCAAAGTAGCTCAAGCAAAATGACAGTTCTGGAGTCAGTTAGGAATAAGTATGGCTCAAATCTCCTCTCCTCTCCTCTCCTCTCCTCTCCTCTCCTCTCCTCTCCTCTCCTCTCCTATGACGGGTGATGATTTTTGCTTCTTGTTGTGCAGACAACATGTACTGCAGGCATGTTTTTTAATACTTTGTTATCTTTGGCAGGACATCCACTATGTCAAAAACAACAGCGCACTACCAACCAGACACATACTCACCACTGACGCTGTACACAGACAATTATGATGTGTAACAAATGACGCTCTAAAACACAAGTAGTGAAGTAAATAAATGATGTAGCGAACACACACAGCCAAATTACTTAATACAGGTAGTAGAAACAGTAGAACAGAAAAATTTGCTTTCCTCTACTGCAGGAAAGCAAATGAAGTGTTATTCCCCTGTTAGCTCTTATTTGATCTTTGATCTGATACCTAAATGACTTACAATACTCTATTTCCCCGGAACTCTATTGTGGCCTAATAATATCATCAAACAATAAATTCTGTCAGTGCTGAACTGTGACAAGCCCCTCTCCCACGCCTCCTGTACGCTCCATCTCTCTCCTGCCTGCGCCGCTGTCATTCTCTAACTGTGGGCGTCCCAAGTCTGCTGAGCACTGAGGGCCAGGGCGGCGTGAACATCACGGTGAGAGGTGTGTAATGTAGTGCCAGCTTATGAATGAAATGGGCATATTGGACACTCCTTTGAGTGGCATTTAAATGTGGACCTAAGAAATGATTTGCTTAGCTGGTGGCATTATATGGGAAGTCTAATTCACCTATTTCTAAATAAAGAGACTGTGGAGAAATATGTGTATATATGGGATGACAGCATACTGGGCAGTCAAACAGAATGAAGCTAAGTGGGCAGTACTAATTTAAAGCCGTGCACCATTCAATTAATAGCCTTAGTTCACAGAATAAAAAGCTAATTTCCCTTTCTCTGTTCAGACATTATGCATGACCTCACTCGCTCTCTGTGAGCATTCCCTCTTGTATATAATTTAGGGAGTGTACTCATTTGTGTGCTGTGTGTGTGTGTGTGTTTTTCTGACAATGCTGTAGGTCACGACAGAAGGTGGCATTTGTTATTAATGGTGACCCCAACACAAGGCGTGCCCCGCGGTTGAGCCTCGGGCAAGGAAAAACTAGAGGAAGGAGGAGAGATCCACATGAGCCCTGACACCGATACGCCCGACACTCGGGGAAAAACACACACATTACTGCCACAGCAGACTGTCAAATGGAAATGTTTTGGATGTGAGTAGATTTTTAATTATACACGCAGATGTGAGGAGTCATTCAGAGTTCAGCCCCAAGAGAACCGGTCACTTTTCATTTCTCTGCACTCTGAAATGTTTCTGAGGTAGCCCCTCTGTCACAGTAAATGTTCTCAGAGGAGACAATAACATTCAGCTTATACAGGAAGTCACCCTCGGGATATTTTCAGTGACATTATCGCAGGAGAATCTGTGTACTGTATGAGATGAATGAGACGAGCACAGAAGTGAGTTTATAGGGCAAAAGAGGCAAAGGTGTTTCATGTGTGTGTCTGTGTATGTGTGTCGTCTGTGTGCACAGGCGGGGCGGCGTGGAGACGCAGACGTCTGTGATTGATGGTGGTCGTCTGAATGTGGAACTTCTCAGGCTCAGCTCCTGTAAACTGGTGTGAACCGATGCAATAACCTTAAGTGTAGACACCGGGTCATCAATAACATTCAGCAGCCACAGCCTACACGTACAGATGGGGACTGTCTGCGTGTGAACATCATGAGAGTGCATGTGTGTGTGCTTCTTGTTCTTATAAACTGAAACAAACAAACAAACAAACAAAAAAGCAATGCAGTGTTACACAAGTTTATCATTCAAAAAGCAAAAAAGGACTATACAATATAATATAATATGTGGGTATTTATGGGGATGCATTAGCTTATTTGCATAAAGTGGTTCACATGTGTGATTAGTTCACAATCACACATGTAGACATTTGGGACGCTTAACAAAACAGTGAGTGAGACACTGTTATCAAAATTTATATCACCTTTGAAAAATGTTCTACAGTTTTACAGCTCAACGCTCTCAGTGATTGTTAAAAAAAAAAAATGGGTCCTTGATTTCAGACAGAGGTAGACAAAAGCAGTTTTTCATTTCTAGCCAGCAACTATTGATTTTGCCAGTCAAAACACAATGGCTGGTGGAATTTATTAAAAATAGCGAGGTAGCTAGTGACGCTAACATTAGCTACATGCAACTTCTGGTTGGGTTTTAATGTTTCAGACTGACTTGTTGTAAAACAAGAAGCCCCTGTAAACTGTAAACTTATTTTGACTGTATTATCTTTATGTAATATATTTATGTACACTAGCTTTTAACAAGCTGATGTGTCTTTTGTAACTGGGAAACAAATGTATTTTGGGTAGTGAGAAAACTGTAAACTCTTTTTAATTAATGAAAGACTAGGTAGTTAGCTAAATATGCTAACAATTGCATTACATTGAAGTAGACAATTTCTTACACTTTTGCTGTTAAGAATAAAAAAAACACCACCTTCCACACTAACTCCTCAAACTGTCCTGTGGAGTGTAGCTTCAAAAGTGCAGTGAAATACAAAGTTTGACAGACTTGCCATGTCTAGTTATGGTTGCTGAGTTATGATTGAGCAATCTCTGTTTGGGAAAGCGGGCTAGTGAACAGTCGATTGTGACGCCAACATCCTTTTCCCTTCAACGCTACAAAGATGATTAAGTGATGATCTTATCACGGAAGAACTGCTTGCCACAAATGCCAAGCTGTGTTATTTATCTTTCCTGTCCTTGATGCTCCAGAAGATCAACACCACGGTAAACCAACAGCCTTCTTTCATCTGATCAACATGACATATATAACAAGATGTCACTCATTTGGAGCTAATGCAAAACATTCTGTGTGTTTTCATTATGTTTTGCGGTTACAGTATTCATCACAGTGTTGCTTGCAACATATTAATAATTATTTAATAAACAGAAATGCTCTTTACCTTTTTAAGAATACCCGTGAGCCTCTCAGTCTCACAATCAATGATAATCTGTCCCTCCTTTCTCTTGTCCAAATCCTGGAACACTTTTAAGAAAGAGGCCTCTGTCATAGTCTCCACGTTAACAGAAGTCACCAGCCAGTTCCTCTCAGCCGCTGTGTCCAGCACCTTCTGCAGCACTGACAGGCCTGGACAGAGAAATGGAAAGCGGTGAAAGTCTCTGGTAATACATATGAACTAAAGGTTTAGTTCAACTGGGAAAAAAAGGAGAACTAGGAGTTAAATTTATTGGCATTTAGAGCACAGGCTCTGCAAAGAAGATGAATGAAGAGGTGGAACCATGAGTGTTTATGTATGTGCGGGTTAATCTTATACTCTATGTGGTTATATAGCACAATAAATTAAAGATCAATTAAAACAACCTGAGAACAAAACAGAAACCATGCAGGAAACCAAACTGTTCTTGATAAGCTTATTCATCAGCATCGCCCCAGTAGCTTCAGAGATGAAGTGTAACAAGTGGGACAGTCTATTAAGCACACTGACACGTACAGGTGTGCTTTTCCAGCTTGTACAGTGAGGGGCTAAATAATCACCACTTTCACACTAACAAATAATGAGCCCGTGCATCATCGCAGACGACACACACACAGCCAGTTTTGCGTTCTCCAAGCACCAATTACAGGTGGCATTACTCAATTGCACTGTCACTGATATGCTGCTGTGACACTTGAGCATCATAGAAAATGAGGCAGAGCAGCCAATGAGCTAGGGGTTCATGCTAAGACAGGAAATAAAAGGCGATTAGAGAACACATTGATCTTGAGCTCTGATTTACAATCTGACTCACTGTTGTACTCCTTTGCTGCTGGCAGTAGACCAATCAGATTCCTCTTGAGCTGGCAGCCGCAGTTGTTCCACAGAGTAAATAAAGTAATTTCACCCGCAGCAGACTGGCAGCCATTATCCAAATGAATTATAGCAATTAGAAAATTTTAAAATGTAAACTAATACATGATGTAGCTGTGTTTGTTTTTCTACTAAGCCTGCAAACACTGTTAAAGCCACCGTGGGCCTATACATGATATGCTGTGCATATCCCCCGTGAATGTCTGTGTGCATGCAAGCATTTTAAGCATATTGTGTAAATGTAAAAATGGCTTATCCAGAGCAACAACAACAACACAAAGCCTGTCAAAAGAAGAATGAGGAATGCAGTCACAAGCTCTGAAAGATGATTGCCCGGTCTTATTGGAATGCACACCAGCTGCTCTCCAGGCAATTCATGCTGCCTGTTTGACACCAGGTCATTAAGACATAAAAAGATGGATCGTGTTTCACCTTCACATATGACCACAAAACAATATGTGTAAATGAATTAGACAATCACAAAAGTGCAGGCATGTTCAGTGGAAATGATGCACACACTGGAAATGTACACGGAGACATATGGAACCTTTTGTGGTGTCACTTTCCATTCACTGTTGCTCATGAGTGAAAAATTGCAGTGCTTGGTGCTGACAGTATTAATAGAAACTGTGAAACTGATGACAGGCATGAGAACACAGGGGGGCAGTTAATCATGTTTGTGATTAAGGCCAGTGGGTCCAGAGGAGAATGGACAGAAGTCTTGATTCTTGAATCCTGGTGTCAGTGAGATGTTTCAGCACCATGGACAGCGCCATTGCGAAAAGGCGGTTGAGGCCCAACTTACAGTACACAGTTACAGTTCACTTCTTTTTATCATTTCAGTCATGCTCCTTATTTGTTTTACTGATTTAATATATTTCATTACTTTTACAATCTAATGCGTTTATGTATTTGTTAATCTGGTTCTGCATTATGTGCATTATGTTCCGGCACTTAAGCGTACAGCTTGTCAAGATGACCTAAAATCAGTGGTTGAATCTCATTAACGCCTAGTGTTGAGAATATTCTGTTCTGTTATACATAACACAAAGACCTGGTGTCAACTTTCCTATGATCCTATCAACATGGCTGAATTATTACAGTTCTTATCTCTTTACTTCTTCTATCTATTCATCATTCTTCTCCTGCTTTCCGACATTTTTTTTCCAGTTTTTGTCTCACTGTTTTTGCACTGAATATTGTCTCGCCTCTTTAAATGTAGCTATGTGCCTGATGCTCTCCTATAAATCAGAGTCAGCCTGACAGGGCTAGCCAAAGTAAAAATGGTCCTCCAAAGGCATCCTGGAAGAGAATAATATCGTAATGGAATCTGGCTGTCATAAGCACTCTTCTGGCCAGAGGCAATACACAGAGACCTGGGCACCAGGCAATTGAGAGTTGAGAGAATAATACTTAGGAAAACCATTTCCTGAATATTGTTTATGATAGGTTTAATGGGCTATCAAATTTGTTTTCCTGTTCTTGGCTTTTGAAAATAAAAACTATTTACTAGGAGATGCAGCACATGAAGATAGCCAGACAGATGTTATGTGAAAAAAAGGGAAAAAGTGTTCAAGCTCCTGGGAAAACAGGGAAGTGATGATAGTGTCATTGTCCTCTGCAGATAATGGACTAAAACAATAGAACAATTAAAACAACATCACCAAGTCAAGATTTAAAAATTCCTACTCTGCTAAAAAAAATGGGAAGTATCACATATGTACTTACACACACCGGAAAATTCTTCACAACTAAAATGTTTTTTCTTAAAGGCTTAAAATAACCCTGTAAGAAGGCTGACTGCAGCATAGTATCCAGGCAACAGAGAACTGATATGGATTCCACTGGCTCCATCCCACCACTCAATCACACAGGGGTGACCCTGCGCACACACACACACACACACACACACACACGCACATTACCCAACAATATGTTTGCGGATAATGAAGAGATCACAGAAGGAAGAAAACAATTGGATGGACATGTGTGACGCAATTGTCATATGTAAATCTCTCCTGTCACCTCTTCATAGTGCACTTTGCACACTGACATGATGGCATCTGTCTTTCAGAGCCTGATTATTTCTCTCACGCAGGTCAAAAACAAAAGTAGATTTTAAAAAAAGTTGCATTGTCGCCTCATGCAAATTTGGATCTTTAAAAAGCGCATGCATAAGTAACAGGTTCATGCTGTTAGGCACACATACACATACAGTACAACCACCATGGTCATGCTCCAAAACCCACAACACCTGGGACAGATGGCATGGCATTATGGGAAAAGTATAGCTGACTGGCTGGAGAGAAGAGGAAGTGGAGCAAGTATGAGGCTGACAGAGTGCTACTTGTATTTCTGTCTACCTCGGCAGAAGTGTTATTAAGTTATTCAAATTGAATGTTACAGCATTTTCTGTGCTGTTTTTGTCTTTTGCATACTACAGGCAAAGAGACACAGGTTACTATGCATGACTGAATAATGAAAAGCTTTTGTTCCACTGTGAATTTGATAGTGGATGCAGGTCAGTGTTTCTTTTCTGTGTCTGTCTGCACAGATTTTCTGACGACTGCTCATTACTGCACAATAGCTACCACTGACCTCACTCCTATTGCCATGGCAATGGGAAGATGACTTGCAGTGGTTGATTTAACAACTGGTTCTATTTCTGACTATCTTCATGTGCACGTATACATTTTACTTCTATTTAAGAAATACTTTGGTGCTAAAAGATGAACGAGGATATTTATGGATGAAGAAATGAATAAATAAATGATAATGAATAATAACAAATAAATTAATAAATAAATAAACTCCCTTTACCTGAGTCAGAACTGTACATGTAGACGAATTTGGTCCAGCTGTAGTGATCGATCACTCCCACCAGAGCATCCTGGAGCTCAGGCCTCAGTTGAATCACAAACTGGTTAGCCGTCTCGATGGGAAAGGACGGTGTGACGAAGCAGACGTGCAGCGCTCCACAAAAAGACATGAGCATGTTGACTGTCTTCCTGTCATACAGGCCAATAATGGCGTACACACCTTTGGAGAACTGGGAGCAAACTGCAATGACAGAAAAGAGAAAACAAGAGGGGAGATTAAAAGTTGTTTCTGAAATGTTCTAGTTTTCAGATTAAGGAATATTTAGTTTAAACATGGAGAAAACCCAAGTGAAGTTATTTTACATCTGAAAGTGTTCCATAGCACACATTGCTTACAGCCTCTTTCCATTAAAAATACACTACTCTGATTCCCAGCAAAGAAACTAAAACTAAAATGTACAGTAAAAAATGTAGGATTTTCAGCACTGAAATGTTAAGCCTCAGGTGCTTAACTGCATAATATAATTCACACGCTGCACAAGACATGTACAGTCTATGCAGGCTTAAAAAGGAGCTCTCTCTGGTTTTAAAAACGGCACATAAAAAAGACCCCAAAATCACTCACATGGTGCTTTTGTATTTTCATCCAAAAACAGCTTTAATACCTTTGTCTATTCAGCTACTGTGTGGCATGTTCATGCAAATCAGGCCAGTTGGTCCAATTGTATACCACCAGTGTGTGTGTGTTTGCCTTCAGTAAGAGGTGAAGGTGGTGAAGGCAGATGAGGAGTAGAGAGGTTAATCAATGCATCCCCAGGGCTCCATTGACATTTTACTGGCAGCAGGAGGCAGTTTCAATCTCTCATTTGCTTTTCTCCCCCAGTCTTCCTAGTTTTCTTTCTCTCATTGTCTGTCACTTCCCTTACACCCTCTAATATCTTAAAATAGCTAATTTATGTTCACGTCTTCTCTCTGGAAGGTACTTCCGCTCCCTGTTTTCAGTATGGCAAGCTATCTTTGCACTCACAGGTCTAGCCTAGGCTATTTTCTGCCATGGTGATGGGTGGGCCTTACTTATCTCAGTATTTACCAAACAGATTGAAGTCACTGTCTGTCCCCGCACGAGGGCCAGCTCACGGCTAGGAGCTGAGGGAAAGACAGAGAGAGGATGGCCCGTACCCAAAACGCCTAAGCAGTCACAGACCTGCACCCTCCGGGCAGGCACGTGTGCGCATTTGCGTGTGTATGACGGAGGTACGTATAGGGAGAAAGACAAAGCGAGAGAGGGAGAAATTCAGAGATATCAGAAAAATACATGTGCACGCGCACATGGACACATGCAGCTTCTAGTGCTCCAAAAGCCTGGTGACTCACCCTACTTAAAGCAAGCCCTGAAATAGACATTTTGCACCTCGCCACACTGACTCAATAACAGAACTATCTTTCCTTCATGGTCTGCACACGCTCTTGCTAGCAAATGGACACTCTATCGCCTATTGCTTTCCACCAGCACACATTACATTTCCCCTTAAAATTTTCTAGGACCAATTTCAGCATTGGCCTCCATGTTCTGCCCAGATAAAAGGTAATGGGGGCTTGTTTGACTTTTTGTGCAGTGTCCCATTACTCTGCCTTACAGCAGGTTACCATGTTTCATTGATTATGAATCATTTCTCATACCTACAGTATCGGGCAAAAAAAAAAAAGAAAGAAAAAAAGACATGTAGCCATGTGGCACAGACCTCCTGCTTCGAGCTGGCAAGAGAACCATGCGATCACCTAATTTGACATGAGCATGACACAGAACATTTGTGTAACGCAGCAGTCTCAGTTCAGATACCAGTATAGAGAGGCGTAGCGTATTGAGTGTGTTTGTGCGAGAGCTGCTTGTTAGCGCGGCTTCACATGTGTAACGGCATTGGTGGCAGAGCTGATAGATCTACAGTGATCTTAAAGACCCCAGCAACACCTGTCCACCCTGGCACTCTGCGTCTCTTCACCACAGTTACAGCTGCCATGGCGGCAGGAGCGACGTTGCCGGGGCAACAGTCTGTTTCTCTGGCAAGGATTACAGTAGTTTAGAGCTGCTCAAGGACTTTTGGATGAAGGAGTGGGAATTGTGAGTGTTTGAACGTTTTGTCATAATTAGGTTTCTCCTCAAGGAATTAGCGAATTTGCAAAACTTATTTGGCTTTGCAAAAATCCTTAGATAAATTATTAAATAATGTGAACCCCACTTCCACTGCATCACTTTTTACTTTCACTCAAAACAAACCACAATTTCCAAAAGTCAACTAAATCCTTCAGCATATGCGTATAGATGCAGGAATACCCACTGGATCTGTCTTCTGACTTAAAACATATACCTGTTTTTTTACTTTTCTCCTATGAATGAATAATTAAATTTGCCTTTAGTGTGGCCAAAGAGTTTTTTAGCCCCAAAACAAGAAGGAAAAAATCCCAAAGGGACTGATGCTAGCACAACAGGAGGAGCTGTCAGAAACAACTCATGCAGCTACTGTCTTCCCTGTTCTCTGTTTCCTGTGCCCCGCAGCTGTTCCTGTGCTTAGCATGAGACAAATATCAAAAGACAGACGTGTCTGTGCCTGCTGTACTAAGAGGGCATGTTTGTGACAGTTGTTCTTGCATCTGAAGTTGTGGATTATCAGAGGGCTGTGAGGGGGTAGTAAGCAACGCCGTATCCTTTTTCCTGAACATGCATGTTCAAAGCCTCGTCCAAAACCACACAGTGCTTCAGAAACATTACCGCTTCACTCTTAAATGTAATGTCTCACATTAATAATGCAATGAAGCTGTAAAAACATAATGGCTGTATAACTGAATTTTAGAAACACATAATAGGCTTCCTTGTTAAAAATTTAAATAAATTAATAAAAAGTGAGTGTTAAGTGGACACACAATCAGATGTTCAAGAATAACTATATAGCTAAGGAAGGTCTTTTAGGTGAGAGAACATGTGTTCCTGACAGCACTGGATTAATTTGACCACATAATTAATATGTAATGTATGTACATTATGTGGAAGACAAGGTTTCTTCTATGTTCTCCCCTGGGACTTGCACACTATTATCCTGTGTATCATTAAGGCCTGCAGCTCAGAGGGAGACTGGGTTCAGCTGGAGGAAGCGCACTGATTGGACGGTCACCCATTAAAGGTCTTTTTTAATAGAACCTCACTATTGTGGATTCACATGTCAACCGGCTCCACAAAATAGGACATCTGATTAGGATGTTCATCCTATGATTAACTGTATACCATTCTCTATTCTCTATTCTGTTTATATATTTTTTACTTTAAAACTCCAAAGAAATCTGTTAGATGACGATATAAAAAATTGATTGAAACGGCCTGTCACAATATCCCACAGCGCAAGGAAATTACTTCAAAAGTCTTGTTTTGATGTAAAAAATAGTCTAACACCTAGAGACATTTAAATTACTGTGTTATATAAAAGTGGAAAACAGCAAATCCTCACATTTGAAATGTGACCAGACAATATTTAACATTTGAAACCATGCTAGTAGCATGGAGAGAAAGACTCACCGGTCAGTACACATCTCAAAAACGTTTGAATGGATGGCCATGACATTTTGCACACTCCTCAGATGATTATGATGCTAATTAACATGTCTTTGGACCGTTACCATTATTGCTTGGAAATTGACTTAAATCTGTACAATGATACTGTAGGTATGGGCTTAAGGGTTAATGGACAGGTAATGAACTGGAACATCCATCTGGTCACAGACCTTTGTTGCATGTCATTCTCCATCACTCTCTGCCTTCATTTCCTGTCATACTTCTACTTAAATAATAAAGCTATAAGCTGCCCCCAAAATAATGTATAAAAAACATTCATCTGGACAAGAATACAGTTATTTTCCTTCAGTTCAGACTCGTATTGGCAAAGTGTTCCGCCGCATCATTTCTATATTTAGTTTAAGGTACCCCGCTGAAAGATGAGAGGGGTGATGGGAGCAGAGAGGTTGTTGTCACATAAGACAGTAATATACACCACCTCCACAAGGGTAAAGGGTCACTCAATCAACCACAGAGCACTTCGAGAGAATATGAGCCCATCTGACACTAGACACGGGAAGACGCACACAATCATCCACCACTTAGCCACCCATGGCTAATAACTGTCAGATGATGTGTGTAATAAAAACAGAGAGCATGTTGCGGTCCCTCTGGTCCCATCCATCTTCTAGAGAGCTAATCAGCTATGTTAATGAGAGTCCGAGCAAAAGAAATCAATACTCGATTCACACACACTAAGATGTGCGTGCGTTCGGATCCTGCTAAGGCCGCACACACCTCATGTGCCTATCAAAAACCCACCTTCTTCAACACCTCTCTAAATAAAAAATAATGTAAAATATGTCTCACTGGCTTTGACAAGCGTGTGTCTCACACACAGCTTGTGCTTGTGAAGAATCTCTCAGGTGATGGGTGGGGGAGGCCTACTCTGTGAGTCCTCCAACACAGCATGACTCACACAATGCAATCAATCTCCTTCTGTGCAAAGGACAGGGACCCGGGGGACAGAAACAAAGCACCAACATGAATTTCCATGAATGTATGAAGTGGTTTTACTGTAGGAGCAGTTTTTGTTTCCAAAAAATAACTTTAAATTTATATAAAAAAAACAGGCTTTAGAGGTTTTTAGAAGGGGGCTTAGCTTTTTTATCAGTACATCATCACTGTCCCATCTCTCTAGAGTATCTGTGTACCCCGTGGATTGTTGCGCTCCAGAGAGGTGCACTCGCTGTTCCTCGGTATAACCATCTGTAGCTCCTCAAGCTCAGGGGAGATTTAGTGCCTGTGCAAGAGCAATAAAGCCATGTTCATGTCACTGCTGCTACCACCGTGTGAGGTAAGAAAAGACAATAGAAGATAAAAGAGAGGAAAAGACACGAGAGAAAAAATAACAGTGGAGGTGAAAGCAGATCAAATGAAGAAAATAAAGAAGAAAGGCAGGAAGAAAGACTCTGATCAGAGCAACTGACCAGCTAAACAGTTCTTAGATTAATGTCAGGGAGCGTTGGATACTCATGAGAGATTGAAACAGGGGTAACGGAAGGTTAATAAGGACGAGGCGAAAAAAAAACAAGTGGGTCTTGAAAATTTTGATGGACAGAAGGCAAAGCTGGTTGTTGGAGAGATGAAGAAACAGAAGCATTAGTGTATGTGAGAGGAGATGATAGGCAGACCGCTGCGCACAAAGAGGACAGATGCCAGCCTAGCAGTGGGAAACACAGGGACCACACAGTGAAATCTAGATTTCTTCTATTTCCTCTAAGTAATAAAACAATGGCGCGGCATTGGCTCATTAAATGGGTAATCGAGGGTGTGAGAACACTCCCCTTGGCTCTCAACATCTCTCTCTCTCTCTCTCTTCCTGTGTCTCACTCTCTAACCCTCTCACGCTAGGCCATTGTCTCTCCTCCTTGCTGTTTCTCGCCACGTTTCCAATCTGGTTTGCTGCGGAGCCCAGCCGCCTGCTGAATAAATGCTTACCTGGGCACCGGGTCAGAAACTCAGCCCAGACCAGCTCCTGTCAGGGGGTATGGAAACTCCAATTATCTCCTTAACAATCATCCCTTCCCAATTATCTCCCCATCTGCGTATCAGTGTCGATAGGTGCAGAGGGGTGGTCCTGCTCACACGCTTTCATTTCTCTGACAGAGGAAGTGATGGAGGTGGACATGCAGCACACAAAGAGGTAAACAAGCAACCTTTGTGCTGACTCATACTCACTGTAGAAGTGTTTTGAACAAAACTCCAGCCATGCTGCTAGGAAATAAACTTTTCTTAAAGCTACAGTATATAATTGTTTTTGAATATTTTTGTTGAAATATGATTCAAAATGTGTTTCATTGCATAGAGTTGCTGTTGACAACTCCGGTGAAGTCGGGTTCACAGCCTCACAGTGCTGCAGAGATATTCACTTCCAGAAGTTTTTGAGCAAGGCTCTCCCCTGTTAACCAATCAGTGAATTTCAGTTAATAAAAAACACATATCCCACAGTGTGTATTGTAATGGTGGTGCGCAGTTGGTGTGTATCTTCTCCTGGTCAACTTACTATGCGTAATGTATTTATGTGTTTGTTTGCTTGTTCATTCTTGTCCTTTTTTTTTATATCTTATTTGTTTTTCTAACTCTCAACTGTTTGCAGGTCTGGTGTCATGGCAAGGCGTTTGTTTAGAGCATCTGCACTGCTGCGTGCATGACAACAGTAATCTTGCGCTGTCGCTGGATGAGCAGTTGCACTATGTCACACTGTTTAATATGCTTGTAAGCTTTGTTCCTCATTAAAGTACACAGAAGCTCCTGAGATGTACTGTATGACAAAAGCGAGACTCTGCTTCTGTCTTTTCTGCAGAAACATGACAGCTGCCATCATCCAGCGCCTGTCTCTGCACGCCGCAGCACAAATCCTGGTCCTCATCCCTAAACACATTGTTTTCTAATTGCCAGCCCCACACGTCTCAGCTCAGACCTTCGTGTCCCGGCTGCCATTACCTCCAGAGACGACAGATTTGTTTTAAATACTTGGTGAGCTTGCATGAATGCAGAGTGATGTGGAGGAGACTAAAAAAGACAAAGAGCAGAACACAGAGCATACAAACAATGTTGACATAGGTGTGTGTTTAGAGCTCGTGATAAAGACTACTACTAATGCATCTTGTCTTCTCAGCTGAATCCTCAGACATCAGAATAAGCATTCATGTTCCTATCATGCAGTCTTTGAAAATGGTGATATCACAAGGTGCAGAAATTAAAAGGTTGCTAATTTCTTCCTTTCTTCCTTCACCTGTACCTTCGTGTCCACATTCACATTGCCTTCCTTATGCAAAGGAGCACAAAGCACCGAACCATTCTCTCCCCCCCCCACGTCTGCTCCACACTCTATCACCCCACTGCTTGGGGAGCAGTTTTGGCTGATCTACATTGATTGCTATGGGCCAATCTCTGTCCCTGGCGCTCTTGAGCAAAAAAAAAGAAAAAGAAAAAAGAAATTCAAGACTTCTCTCATTCATCAAACCAGCACCTGCCAAACTCCAGCCCAAGAGAACTACAGTCAGTTTCTTTGCTTTTTTTGTTCTGCATTCTCTGTGTTTTCTCCTCGACAAATAACTGTCACATCCCCAACAGTCAGGAGGGAGCGGCGAGCTGCGATCCGTCTGCCTTGGTCTAATTTCACATTGAATATTTGGTAATCCCTCTGAACATGCAGAAACTATATGAGTCAGCCACCACAGCTGTGCCTAGAAGTGACATAGAAGTTACACAATAAGATACAACACCCCAGGGGCTCATTGACACCAGCTACCGCGTCTGATAGTGCAGGTTAACCTCCACCCCCCACCCAGCCCTCTTCCTCTTAACACTTACACCCCAGCTGAGACTTTCCTTTCTGGGGTGTTGTTTGCTCCAGCAGGGGGTAAGGAGTGGTGCATAAGTGGTGCATACACAGAAGTACGGATACAAATGTCTCCAGGCAAATGTAGATCCTATAGAGAGTGTTTTAAGCATTACAGTGCTTGACAGTCTCAGTGCTCTTTCTTTCTGCTGAGTTATTATTACATATTTATTCTTATAACTCCATGGAGCGATAGCTTTGGATGTGATACATTGAATAATACATTAAACGCATCTGCTCAAGCTCTGTCTCTTGTTAGCGTTGCCTGTGTGTGTGTGTGCATGTGTGACCACAGAATTTGTCTCTCATGTTTGCACACACTGAGTCAGGTAAATGTTGCAGAAGAGAGTCATAAGAAAATATAACAGCTTTTTTCATGCACGTATAATTTTTGTTTGTTACTATTCGTGAATCATTTTTATTGTTTGTTATGTAAAATCAGGGAGAAATATCCCTTGTTGACTGACATGATCTTAGCCCACAGACATATGGAAACAGTGATGATAGGTCACAATTAGACATTGCTTGGTTTGGGTCATAAGCCAAATAAAAATAAATAGCAAACCACTGACCTGAAATAGTTCAGCTTTGATTAACCACAGCACTGCAGCATTTCCAAACCTCAGCAATAACCTTGATGGATACAGCATCAGTGGGAACAGTGGACAAAACCTTGAAAATGATCCTTTTCTTGCATCACTCTGTAAAAAATTCACTCTGCTTCTCAATTATCTTTCACTGAAGTCAGTGCTGGTAAAGAATTCACACCCTTCACCCTGGGACTCAAAGCCTCCACACTCATATCTCCACTGCAACCAGCCAACTTTTTGCCCAGATGTTTCTTTTTTCAAATCGTTTACTTCATTGGTTGTGGTCATTATCAGAATACCAGAATTGGTCTAGTCATTATTTGCCTTTAGACATCACATCCTGTTTGTGCTCTGAGGGCATACCTGATTGCAGTTCAGCACCTCCCAATTGTATCATTAAATTAACAAACACATCCAATACCTTGGCAGAATAGTTAGTTAGCTATAAGGTTTAGAAACATTATTGACATGAAATCCCACTGGTATTACTGACATTACAGCCTTCATTCAACAATGCAGGACTTCTAACACCATAGTTCAACCACCCCCTAGACTTGACTTCTTGAGAGTAATTCATATTAGTCTTCTAGGCTTGCCCAGAAGGAAGCATTCCCTCACCCCCCCCCCCTTCATCTGTGCCATATTGATTGGCTGGGCAGCCCTCCATACGGTGTTCAGTTCATTGATCATGGCTGCAAGAGACCCCGGGATATACTGCTGCCTACAACACAGTGACAACACAAATCGTCTTTTCCATGAACACTAATTAGTCTAAATAAAAGACTCATTATCAGGATGAATGAACTGGACACAAAATCAAATGTGTGTTGCTGACTTGTAAAGCTAAATATACATTTAATTTCTAATTTCACTCTCTGAAATGTTACATTTAGTTTCTAGGTGCAATATTCCACAAATAGAAAACAGAGAAAGCTTAGCCTAAATCTCACCACACGCATAGCGTATCAAGGAGAAAAGTAGATAATAGCCTGCAAAGGATTTGACATGAAGCTAGCGTTCAGTGACGTCCTTATTATAAACCAAGTCAATAGCAAATTATGGTAATCTGATATCTAACTGAGGGGAACAGTGACTAATATTCTGAATGTACACACAGCATCCCTGACAGTTATTTTTAACCAGGGGAAACATGCAAAATGAGGCCGATCAACTGAAAATGTGCACATATATTGACTTGATTTTTCTGTTTGAGAAAATAAGAAAAAGGATCAAAGGAAATGCAGATTAATTCTAGTGAACTGTCTCACGTTATGGTGACAGTGTTGCCATCGTCATTACAACCCTGACGCTTCTGCAGGCAGGAAAGAAAATGAATCACTTTACCATCATTCATTGCTGCTTTCTATGATGTCTTCCTTCTCTCTCCCCTTTTTCTTTCACCTTTGCCCTAGTCCATCCAACCCTCCCCCCCGAAACTCTCATCCCTATTCTCCTGCTCTTTAGGCAGGTGCCAGTGAGCGTGTGCGAGCATGTGTTCATGTGTGCTTTCATGTGTGTGCTTCTGAAGGAAGTGGCTAGTCATAAGAGCCAGCTGATGAGTATCACCCTCTTCCGGAGCTCCATTCATCCCCCTGCACAAGGGCCCATTCACCCGCTGCCCTTCACACTCGTGGACCCCAAGAGCCCCGGGCACGTTCCCACACTCACACACACTTACAGAGGTGAACTGTCACTCACTCAAGAAATCCTACACAAATGCCAGAATGGGCAACCCAGATGCACATCCACACATGTATGCACACATTCCTCCATACAGGCATACTAAACAGAACACATCTGACTCATTATAAACAAGCCCCGGAGCCCTTCTTTTTATCCTCACCAACACATCTCCATAGCCTCCACATCCAAATACTCTTTTAGAATGAGTGACACACAGCAGGAAGAGGTGTCATATTAATTTTTGCTGCCTCCATCCTGTGTTAATCTTTCTGACACGCTTGTACCACAGCCCACCATAGTACCCAAGGACTGCAGAAAAATGCGTGACACGATGGAGAAAAGATGTCAGTCGCATGGGAGACTGAGAAGGGTCGACTGGATGGAGAGAAAATCTTAAGATATCCTGTTGCAGTGATAGTGACTGGATGTTGTAAAACCTGAATATTGACAGTGATATTGATGAAATAATCAGTTTAGAGTAGTTAACTGGACATCATCTTTTTAGCTATTTAAAGTTCCTCCATTGTATTTTGTTTTAGTCATAATCAGTTTTCCAAATTTTCCTGATATGAATAAAGAAAAAAAAAACAATCAAATGCTGAATAATTGTTATTCGAGTCCAAATTGCCGTATTGTTCTTCAGCAGCTTCATGTGGGCTCCAGTATGCATGCTGCTGTCTCTGCACTGGGTGCCTGCCGCGACTAAGACATTAATGTACCCCCCCTCCACCACCTCTCCTCCCCAACCCCCCCCCCCCCCCCCCCACACACACACACACACACACACCCATCACTCCCTGCTGCCACAGGCTCCATGTTTGATCCACTAGCAACATCTCTGGAAATGTTCAGCAGCAGTCTGACCCTCATATTCACATCACATTTCCTTCTGAGCAGAGGAGCATCTCATTAACGAGGGATTCTTGGGTGTGTTTACATTTCATTACACAGCCCTGCCTGGCCTAAATGGCTAAGAGGGTGGTGGGTGATGGTTGGGGTGTTGGCTGGGGACTGTCCCGGTTTCCAAATATTAATATAAAGAGCTCTTATTACATTCTTAAAGTCATCTCTGTAAAGTAATACACACTATAAAGTCTACTCCCAATTTCATAAACAGGGTGAATAATATAAACGTGTAGGGATTTCTGAGCAATACTCTGACAGGAGGGAGTAAATTTCCTTTTAGTGATAGTGCTCAACATTTGATGGCAGCAAACACTGAATGTCTATGAATCTGCATGAGTTCTGTGGCACATAAGGATTTATTCACTTCTACAACCACATTACATTAACCCTGCTCAGATTTTGTGTTGTTTATATATATATATATATATATATATATGTAGTTCATGTCTTTCTTCACATCATTTTGTTATTCTGTGAGCTGCACTAGGCGTTTGAAATTGCATGCAAGACAAGTTTTTTTTATATATTCTAGGCAGGTTACAAAGTCGAAATGCAACAATCAGTTTCTGAAAGAAGTAATCAAATGTCTGTCACTGAGGCAATGTCACACATCTGCTAGAGAGGCAGGAAGACAGGCTAATCTGAGGGTATCTCCTGGAAGTGTGCGACCTCAGTGTGTGTGTGTGTGTGTGTGTGTGTGTGTGTGTGTGAGTGTCTGTGCGTGGACCACAGGCAAATTCTGAGGACGCAAGTATCGATTGAGAAAAACATAGCTGAGAAGGCTCAAGGGCTAAAATCTTCTTAGAATACTAAAGGAGGAATGAGTAGAGGGTTATCAAAGAACAAACTATTTGGGGTGGCATGTCTTTTGAAAAGCTCAGACGTATTGTTTGGGTGGCATAATGGCAGAATGGCATCGCTACCGTGCGCAATAGAGGCTGAAAATCGTGATTTTTAAACTTCCAAGTTGACCATAAATCCTGCATCATATTGCCAATATGCTATTAGACAGATCAAAACGCGGTGTAATAGTTCTGCACATAAAACAAAAAATATATATATAATATAATATAATCCTAAAGTCCTCGAAGTTGAAATATTTGTTGTGCGTGCGTGTACGCGTGTGAAGGTTACAGGGTGGGAAGCGTTTAATGATGTGTGTTCTGCCAGAACAAGATAATCGGATTGTGATCCATAGCTAATTAAATATGCACTTAGAGTCGTGTTTTTCCCCTCTTTGTTCGCATCGCCTGAGAGCCCTGAACTGCGCGCTCACTCTCTTGTTACGCCGTGGTTATAAGAAGAAGAAGAAGAAGAAAAAGCTCACTGGGATTAGAGGCAGACGTTTTTATAAAATCCACATATCTGCAAAAAAACAACAACAACAACCTGATGTTAGATGACTGTGGGATCTCTGGTGCTGCTGCAGGGGGTGGTTTTTTAAATCCCCGTGACTTCCCCGAAGCACAAAATCACGCTGCTATCATGCAGAGGAAGGCAGAGAAAATAAGTCATCCGCGGTCCCACGCAACAGTTAATAAGAGAATCCACTACCACAACGACTCATTGCAGTAGATCTAACCTACCCTGTAATGCTGCGATAACCTGCGCAGCCTTCATCCTACCTAATGGAGTTCCAGTCGCTCTTTACCAAGTCGATCAACAGATTGAAAGGAAGGAGGGAGCAGACTGAACAGACACAATGTGAAAAAACAGCTAAATGCAATCTGTTTCCAGTGAGATAACACTTACAGGCATATGTCATGGAGAAGCTATTCCCCATCTTGACCATATCCACTTGCGGCACCAGTTTGGGGATGTCCTGGTGGTGCGAGAGGGCGAACCGAAAAACCTCATATTCGTGCGATTCGGTTGGGAACAATCCTCCTGTTGAAGGAGGCAAAGAATCGGGAGTTAATGTCGGACCCGAGGACAAACCAGGACAAAACACACACATACAACAGAGACACAAGCTGAAGTTGAATTAGAGCTTTTGATGCTGATACAACAGATCAGATGCGTGTGCGCCATTCCTCACCTATATTAATGTTACTTGGAAAACTTGAGCTTGAACCCAAGCACATCCCCAGTAAACTGGTGTAGAGGATGGTGAAGCTTCGCTGCATATTTCCGTTTGCATTGGCGAAGGGAAAAAGAGCCGAAATCCAAGCATATGTTTGTCCGAGAGTGAAGTTAAATCCAACGCTTCTCTCCTCAGCTCGCTTTTCTCCTCCCGTCAGAGCAGCTTTTACACCGACATCGATTCAGCAGCGAGACAATTATCGCAATGGCGAGAGGAGGCACCTTTCTCTCTCCTCGTTCTCCTCTCACTGCTGGTGCTCTCTTGTCCTTGGCTGCTGTTGAATCAGACGGAGAATGACTTCAGCATTAGCCGCACTGCAAAAAATATGCCCGTCTTAGAAAGCTGTGGAGTCTTAATGTCAGTTGCATTTATTGTTTTCGAGATGGTTTCACTTGTTTATTTTTTATTTAGAAGAACATTTCGACCTGTGTAAGACGTGTCTGGAAACGAGTGTCAAAGCAACAAGGCTGAATACTGATTTGACAAGGAACTGACATATGAACATTATGACAAATGTCAGTAATGTTTCTTTTAAATGTGAGCACAGGACAAAGTGAAATTCTACTGAATCACTTCTTCACCTGTGGAAAAGAAAAGAAAAATAAACATCCTCACGTTCAATATTTGACTAAATGACTTGATGGATGAATATTTTTTGTAGTGTAGAGCCTCAGAGCGCACCCACAGGTCCCTCTGGAGACGCACGGGATTTGAAGGATAGCCATTCACTGTAGCGCACTGCAAAAAGTTTCCACTCCAACTCACAATAAAAGAGATGGTGTGATTTTATTCTGTAGGGTTTCTTTTTTTCTTTTTCAAGACAGTTCAAGAGAAAAGTGTTAAGGTTAAAAGGAGAGAAGGTTAAGCGATAACAAAATAACCCACAAGTGAATTTGAGGATCTAAAAAGCACACAGGTAAGCTCAGGTAGGATGATGCTGACGAATACAGCCAAATAAAAAGAGACCCTGAAAGAAATCCTGCTCCAAAGTGCTCAACACCAGAGGTTAGGGTCATGGTTGTTGTTACTTTATTGTCAATACAACAAATGTTTGGCCTGGAGATTACTTTTATTTTTTCCGTACCACCTAAGACATATTCAGTCACTAGGAAGTGAAAGTATATTTTCTAGTTTTAGAAGTCTCAGAGAAGAGAAAGCACACGCTAGAAAAAGGGGCTTAAAACTGACAGGATTCAGTTTTTAAACTGGAAATCTGAGAGTTGTGAATGGGAAAGAGGTCTCTCGCTCTGCACGCTCACTCGCTCTCTCTCGTACAGTGCAGGACTGGCGAGTAGCTGATAAGAGGGGTTATGATTTGAACCGTGTATTTACTGACAGCTACAGCCAATTATTTCCCGAAGAAAAAGGGTACATGCCCCCCCTGCTTTCGTACACCGCGCAAAATTAACCAACACTGATGATATTCACGAGATTGATTGCAAATCTTACTGTGGAGCGATGCCCCGGTGCTTGTTTAGAAAATGAAGTGGTAAATCCTGCCTTTGACACAATGAGGATTAGGGATGAGCTCATTTATCAGACCAAGAGGTTACTTTCTTTAGTTAAAATCACTTTCCCCACTTATTGTTCCCACAACACAAAGGCAGGCATTAGCACATTGCTCCCAGAAAATGAAATTTTGGAAGATTAGAAGCTTATGCTGAATTAGATTTCCAGTGTTTCCAATTTAGCAGTAACATTTCGAATTTACATAAAATAAACATATGTGACTAACTACCTCTGGCTTCGGTATGTTACAGAGCTGAGCAACAGAAATGCCGCAAGTTAAAGGTTATCTAATCTATGAATGATGGCTGTCCTTTAAATACGGGAAGAATGGTCAATTTTCCTCACTTTTGTTGAGAGCTGAGATGTAATGGCCGGAAAGGCTTTCATTACAATAGTTCAGCTTTTTCTTACATCTTTTGGCAATTCATGCTCTGTGCAAGAACACATTAGGTTTATGCATATTTTTACACCCTGTTTCATAAGGTTTATTTCGGTGTTTACGTGTGCTTTGTGTTTGCCTGCAGTGCCCCAAGTGTAATGAGTGCCATGCAACCTTTTTTAAAAATCCTGATTAATGCAAATAGATCTTAGAATAGCATTAGTAATGATGGCGAAATATTCTATGGTGCGTAAGTAGAGGAATAACAATCACAGAGGCAATCACTTGTTGTTCTAGGTTAAAAATATCATCACCATCAGGCAGACTACGTAACAGAAAGAAGGAAATACACTGTCTTATTGTTCCCAAATATGTCTCCATCATAGATCATAATGCGAGTGCCTGTCTGGAGGTTTTTAATAGAAATCTATGTGAAGAGTATAATGAGGCTAATCCGTCAAAATCTGCTGGTTCCACTCCAGTTTGAGTGAGGAAGAAAAAAAGAACAACTCCACAGCATGTTATTCCTATAATTGAGCCACCGCGCTTGTGCTGTCAAGGGCTTACGCACGTCATACTGCTGAAGGCAAAACTATAAAAAGTATGTTATTGTAGAGGTGACAAAAGAGCGAAATATGTTAAACAGGATAAGGAGTGGACGTGGATTAACAACATAATACATACCTGCTATAGATGGCCTAGCTCTCCAGGGACAACAGAAACTAGTGCCAGTAAGACCAAGAACAGTGAAATGTATGGGTTAACAATACAGCTGAGATTACAATAAAGAATACATATGGTTAATACTGTCTTGTTTGTTTGACCATTCATCCATCCCAACCCCCTCCTAACAAAAAACTTAGTTTCTCCATAACTACTTCACCTGACATTCTGCTTTTCTTTTCTCATAATCACTAATACTTAATGGCTGCTAGAGGTCCCCTAACAATAAATGTTTGACTTACATTTGTCATGTGGCTACAAACATGACTCCAGATGTGTGTAAAATATAGGCAACCTTTTTGCTAATGCATTCGCCAGAACAAAATCATAATGGTAAAGGCTGTGTTACCTGTCAGCTTCTGTTGTTATTTTATTCTTATTAAAAAAAAGTATTTATTGGTCATTTAAATATGTTGGTTGTGATTCCAAGAATTTGATCTACATAACTACATAAGTCTAAAGGTTTATCTGAAGTGTCTTCTCTTCTCTGTTAGGAATTCAAATCTAATGAGGAAACTGCTGAAGTTTGAACTGAGCATGCTTTTGTTTCATATCATTTTCTGACAAAAGACAAGAAGCACATCAGTTCACAACAAGTGACTCTCATCTCTCTTGACCTCTCGTCTCTCTCAGTGTGATCCAGCAGTTGCACAGGAGTGATCAATCTTCATGTCAGACACAGGAATCAGTAATGGATTCTGATTGTTTTGGCTTGTTACCCTGTTTTATCTGCAGACTTGATTACAGCGCTTGTTGACTGACTGACAGGCGCTGTGGAAGTGCACCAGCAGCCTTGGACAAATGCCTGGCATTAGCACAGAATCAATAGGAAGCAGACCAGCCTGGACTCAGTGTGCACGCCTGATTTCTACCTTAATTTGGGTGAGTTATTGACATGTGGCTTAATTAGTCGCCCCCATAATTGATTTAGCAGGTCTGCCCAGAGAGGTTGTGTGCCTTTTAGAAGTAGGAGAAGATCAGGACGTTTGTAAATGCCAACAGTTGTTTGTTTGTTCACATGTCATTGCAGAAGAATAGAAGATATTCTTAGTGTCCTTTCTGGATTTGCTGTTTTCTCATCAGAGGTTTGGAGCATACCAGCATGTTTTACAATTATACAAAAACGTGAATTTACACCAATAACACACAATTAACCAGTAATGATTTGTGACATATTCGACCTACCTGTAGTTGTTATCCCCCTGCACATTGCTTCATATTGAAAACATACATATATCTTTACAAAAGATACACAATACAAATTTGAAATATCATTTTTAAAAAAGTTCCCATAACAGCTGATGAGTTAGTGCACTTCTCTACAGCTGTGAATGAATACAGATCTGGTACTACAGTGAGTATTTATGGCAGCAGGAGAGAGTGTGCAGTTTGTGGGATCAACTCAAATAAATGACAGTGTTCAGAGTAATTAAGGTACATGTCATCCTGTAAGGATGTGTTTTTGGACAACGGTTGAGTTTATATTAGCTTTTAGATACAAAATTAATTATTGATTTAGGTCTTTCAATGAAATTTTTATAATTGAATTTGATGCATGTAAGCTGTGCATGCAAGTGCATGTTGGTCCCTCTTTTGTGTAGAGGGTAAAACGGAGAGCTTGTGTATGCTGTGGGTCCAACGTTTAAAGTAGCCAGTAAATAAGCACATATCTTGTTAAATTATACATGAGGGAACAATTTTATGAGGTTATTTTATTTTTATATTTATTTTAATAGGACATCAGTATGTCATAAAACGATCTGGCAACTGTAACTTTGTCGTATTTCTATGTCCATTGCCATATTTGTGTTGCCATATTTTCTTGTTACTGTACTCCTTTGTTTCTTGGTTTTGCTAAATGTATTTATATTTTTGTAAATTAAAGCTATAAGAACGGTAAAGTTACTGCTTCCTATACGGCATTAAATCTTCCAAGGCTACAGTTACATGACAGGTCTGTACATATTTTTCAAATCAATCACCACTTTGACCTACAATACATCATTACATTTGGAAAAATTAAAACAACAACCCCCCCCCCCAAAAAAAAACACCTAGAAAAAATCGTGTGCATCTGTGCTTTTCCTCCTGTTTGATATTTTTACTGTTGTGAATTGACTGTAAATCAACTGCTGCCTGAAGAGAAAAACATAAAAAATGTACAGCACCATAGAAAAACACTAGCATATTGCTGTAAGGCTCTCTCTGTACCTTGGAGCAGTTTTCAGTTACCAAATTAGGGAAAGGCATTGCAGATGGTTGCACTTAATATTTGTACCATTCAGCCTCATATACCCAGGGAGGCTGTTCATGCACAGAGAGCACAGTCAATCAGATAATGCCAATTATCAAACAGGCATACAATACAAAGAGAAAAACATTAAGTGGTGTGGGGAATAAATATGCTCTCTTACTGTCTGTCCTTTTATAGCTATTCAGATGTTCTCTCTCTCTCTCTGGCTCTGTCTCTAGCTCACTCACTCTCCTATGTTACCTGCATAATTGCCTTTCCCCTCCACTGGCCGCGGGGGAAGTGGAGTTCTCACAACGTTACCGTGGTAATACTGATTGATGGAGTCGATACTTGTGCGGTTCCAGAACATCGAGCATCGCCGCACACAGACATGACAAATTTCAGGGAACAAATTATAATGGCCTGCGTCATGATTAATCCCCTCTCGGGAAATGGAAATATTGTGAATACCTATGAACTCATGGAGGACATACAACTGTAAAATAGCACCAGACTCAAGGGGGGGCGCTTTTGTTTCCATTGTTTAGCTATAAAGACACAAGACAAGTATGATAAAGAGGAAATTCATAACTATGACTGCCTAACAATGCATGAAAAGGAAATAAATTATAAATCAGACAAATTTGAAATGTACATTTTTTGGTGACATGAATAGGAATCATGCTGTCACCAAATCCTCAGACATTATTTTCAATGTTCTCTTCCTGATTAATACAGTAGAAACTCTCTGTGAACTCTGAAGAGTCATGTGGTCAGTATTTCAGTGTAAGTCAGTGTATTGCTATTAAAACCCAAATATGTGTGATACATCAGTTTATAACCTGTGAATTTACTGTCAGTGTGGCCAACTGACCTTTATCATTAACTGTGCAATAACTTGTTCATGTACTAGAAATAGAGTACCTAAAAGAATGTACTTTAGTGAAAACGCTGCTGCATTTATATGTTATGCTACAGTGTATGTTAACTTAAAACCCTTGTGGGTATATACAATGCAACTGTAAAATAAATAAATAATAATAAATCAAAGCAACGATCAATTAATGTCAAAAGATCATGTGTTATTCATGTATTGTTCAATATAAAGACAAGTTAAGTTAAAGGATAAAGCTGGTGATTTTCTGAGTTTCTTTTTTTTAGCTTTTGTTGTAAATTTGTGCACTATGCAGTGGAATGAATAAAGTAGCATTTATGGCATGTGCACAACTCTTAGTGATGATGCTCCACATTTGTTAGAGAATGACAGATATTGAGAATTCACTGAACTACTCATATATTCAGAAATATTCAGAAGAGGAAATTCAACAGAGATGTTCTGTGAAAAAGAGACTGAGGCTGACAGCAGAATGTTACCCCACGGACTGATGGCACCAAAAACTCAACAGCAATGCAGAGACAAGTTCATGGATGCTACACTGAATGGTAACTTTGTACAAATTGAAATGTTAAAGAAAAAAAACGTATTCCTTACATACGTGCAGTGACCTTGAGAGGCTGTAAAAGTGATGGCCTCACGAGGTCTTTGCTCATCGCTGCAACCATTATTCCCAGGTTTTCATGAAAAGAAAATATCAAAACAATTTCCTAACAGAGCCTTTTCCTGTTGACCGTACTCAAAGTTCATAAAAGAGCTTTTGTGTGTGCAGCTCCTCCTACAAGGAACCTTTTAACCTCTTAAAGGCACAATCACCAGTTTGTTTTGACAAATTTAAAGCTTTATTGCAGGACAATTCAATTCAATTCCACTTTATTTATATTTATTTTTATTTATATAGAGCCAAATCACAACATAAGTCATCTCAAGGCACTTTACAGTGTAAGGTTTAAAACCTTAATATACTGTATATATATATATATATATATATATATATATATATATATATATATATATATATATATATAAATAGCGGGAC
>JAUYWH010000002.1:6562830-6626248 GCA_034779795.1 Ctenopoma multispine
GATGCAAAATTTCCACCAGATGTTGCCATCAAGCCAAATATTGAATTCATACAAAAAAATCAGAACATTTAAGTATAGAAGTTGGTGTTAAGGTAAATACCCAATAGTGGATTTAGTACAGAGGAGATTGGGATTTTATTGCCTTGGTAATTGCGTGAAGCAATAAAATACGGACAGTCATCTATACACACATGTCTTTCCTCTTATAATAATTATGATTTGAGTGTGGGTCATCCTCTGGAGAAAGTATAAAACCAGAGCATGTGAAACTTCTCTCCCCGCTGCATGCACTCAACCTGAGATGATTCATCACGACACCATCAAGACTTTGATTCTGCAGTTCTCACATTAACAGAGAAGAATTTCCACGACATGAAACCGGGACAGATGAACATCTTAAAATTCTAGTACAGCTGCTTTAAGTAATAATAACTTGTGAATAACTCATGTGACTTCACCAGGCTTGCACATGCCAAACCGTTCAAAGAGCAGATTCTCTACATTTACTTTCTGTTGCTGGGTGACCTGGTGAACTGACACCTGTACAAAAGCTATTGTAAATATCACTTTAAAACATTGACTCTATATATGTTAATTAATTATGACACTTTAATTGGTAAAATTGGTTTAATTACGTTATACAAATGAGACGGTGTGTCTCTCTTAATTGCTAAGAGGATTTTTTTTATTTACATAAAACCTTTTTAGTCCTTCCACCATCTGCTGTTGCAAGAAAACTGCAATAAACAGTTAGGGAAACAAAATGTTATTTGCTTAACACAATATTGTTATCTTTAAATTTCTTTCAATGGTGGCAGGAATACATTTCAAGTAAAGATGTAAATGTAGAAGAGTTTTTGGGCGTAAACAGATATTACTTAGCTGTCTCACTACCTAATAATTTTGAACATCAAGCATGCTGTCTCTGTGTGTGAATGTTCTGCTTCTGCTAAAAAAGCATTTAGAATCAATCAAAACAAATTAGTGTTCGGCACAGCTAACAGGGTCAGCCCAAATGAGATCAGGCACGCTTACAGGGACAGTCAAAGGAAAATAAATTATTAACAGGACCTCGAGCTGTCAGTCTTGCTTGCTAGTGTTTACTAGTGCAATGCTTTCATAAGAACCATTTCAGACTAAAAGTGAAAGTGGCTGCACACGATAATAATAGTCTAGGCCATTCAGCCAGACAGAAGAAGAGGGAGAATAAAAATATAGTGCTGACACTGTTAACATTGTTGAGGCAGTGGACTATAATTATTAAGCACAACTGGGATCAGTGGCATGAGAGTGAAAAAGAAGAAGCAGCATCTACTCAGACCTTGAAAATATTCTTTTACAAAAGCAAAAAAAAAAAAAATGTGGGAAAAAAGTAATTTATCACTAGAATCTCTTTGAAATCTGCCTCTTTGTTCTACACACACACACACACACACACACACACACACTCAAAGTTCAATATCACGGTTTGCAGTAAACATAGCAGAAGATGAAGTTGACGGTTCCTTCCCATGAAAACAACCAATCATCGCATATTTGCCCAGGGAAATCACTGCTGGCCCAATCAATTTAGATGTATATATGCCTTTGCGTGTGCACACGCGTGTGTGTGTGTGTCTATGTCTGCAGTGCAACCTTTATTGCTGCAGCTGCTCAAGGAGCTATGAGCTTGTTAAATGAGCAGCTCTAATGATCTCAACTGCTGCTTGATGCGGACTGACTCGATACTTGCCCAGGGAAGTCTTAGAAAGTGGGAGAGAGGACCGGGGTTGGAAAGCTCAGCTGAGAAGTCATGAAAAAGAGGGACATAGAGGGAGTGACACACACACACTCACACAAACTTAGTTCTCAAGTTTACTCACAACAAAAATATCTCGTAAGCAGAGTTAACACTTCTAGTCCTATTAAACCATATGGGAAAGTCACACTTGCTGGTTGTCTGTTAAACATCAAAACCTGCACATCTCTCTGCTTTGATCACATGGCAGAACTGTTTACAGCAACGCTCAGACAGCATTTCCCCCCAGGTGTAATGTGGTTTGGATGGAGAGTTATGACTCACTGGTGAGTCTGATGGATAAGTGGTCTGCTGTTGGGCTGCTTGAGCTGTACAGATAGAATAATCCATGTTCAGTGTACATGTTGGCCATTAAAAACACACAAGCATGGATGTCCATGTCCTTCAAGTTAACAGTAAGTGGACAAAACATAAGAAAATAAGAAAGAAAACATTCCCTTTTTACTTAGTGAGTTTCATAGTTGCTAGTTTCCCAAGCCTCTGCAGCTTTTGTGCTATGCTAAGTTAACTGCCTGATGGATCCAGCTTCTTATTTAAAGTTGTACTGGTTGGTTACTCTGAATACAAGCACTGTGGTTTCAAAGAAGAGCACACACTCACCTAGTACTGCTAACTGTGGTACAAATAAATATATTTTTTGGTAAATGCTTTTCTGTAAAAAAACACAATTTGTGTACAATGCTGCATCAGTTTCTGTAAATTCCTTGTGCATGTGAAGGCAATGTGAAACTCCAAACCTCTGCTTTCTGTTCCAGCAGTAAGAAAAGCTCGTTAAAAAGTTCCTTTGACATTAGCAATAATGCTAATCACTTAACGTAGTGTTTTTTTAGTGCCTTTCTCAATAGTATGTCACAATGTTGGCTTCACATTTTTAGTCAGTTTTATTTGTACTTTGCTTTTCATACACAGTGACAATTCAAGGTGCATAAAAGCAAATTGATTTGTTGTTCTATTATATATATACACATATATGTATTGCTCTGTTATAATGTAGATTATAAAGCCATATAAAAATAAATTAGTATCACAATAGCAAGGCTGGTCTTTGCCTCAGTAGACTTTACAATCTGCACCACAACATCCTCTGTCCTTAGACCCTCGAGGGAAAACTCCCTTAAAACTTGATAAAAAAAAAAGGAAACCACAAAAGAGTAACAGTGGAGGAATCCGTCTTCCAGGACAAACTGATAGTCTGTAACGTGAAAACCACATGATTTTAGATAAGGATGGTTGTGTGTTGAAAAACAATCTACAATAACTGCTCATTTAATCTTTGTTGGTGACCTTTAAGAAATGCTATTTCCTATAGGTATTAGTCATGGCTTTATAAAAGAATTGAGTTCATGGTCATGCTGAGAGGTCACAGTTAGTTCGATCATGTGTAACAACAGCAAGAGAAAGGTTTTTTTTTAATGAAGTGCTGATGTGGAGGTGGTTAAACACGCTTTTTTTGTCTGATAAAAATGCTAATCGAGGGATTGTGTTGAGTTACAGAAGGTAATGAATCTGGGCTAGCCCAGATGAGTCAATGACTTTAATACATAAAGGGCCGGATTTACACATTTTTTGTATGTACTAAAACGTGCAAACTTGATATCACTCAAAAAACTTGCACTGATTTACTAATAGTGCGCACTGAGGACTGCGTCTTTCCGCTGGGTAAAATAGTGCATGCTGTGGATTTTGCACGTTTTTCTCATAAACATGCAAATTGGTGGCATTTTTGCCTGAGTGTGCAAATATACAATAACCATAAAATGCAAATACCTAAATTCAGCACACACAATGTAACGTATCAAGCGTCAAAGCAATTGCAGTGTTTGAAAGGCAGGTGCAATCTGTGTTAGGAACGTGAATGAAGAAAAAATAAGGTGGAAGAAAAAATAATGAAACATATAATTTGTCCAGCAATCAAAGTTTGGAGCTGTTGGGTGATCTATTGGCTGATTTGGAGACAGTCACAAGAAGGAACTACACAATTCTTGTCATTCCAAAACTGACTGACCTTTAGGTGAGGAACTACAAGATCTGTAAAAGCATTAATTCAGACACCAGTGAAAGATGGAAAACCCTCATATAAATGTGATCACTTCCACCATGTTTGCACCTCTTCATGAAGTTTTTCTTGGTAGCTCACACACAAAAAATACTTTCCCATACAATTTAGTACTTTAGGTAGTATAGTAAAAAATTGGTTTGATAACAAATTTTTAATTATTATACATTTAAGTGGAAAGATGACAAAGTGCCCCAAAGTTAAACTATTTTAAGGAAATACTTTTAAAATAATATGCTAATGCATTATTTACACACAAAAACACATAGAAAACTATGTTGTTTAATGTATAAATGATAACAATTTTACTGATGTATTGCATAGTAAAAGAAAACCAGACAGGAATAAAATAAACATTGTCCTTAAACACATATACCCCTGGTTTAAAATACAATGAAACCAGTTGAGCTTTTCCAGAAGGTGATGAGTTCAGAATATTGACTAATGTACTGTGAAACGCTGAGGGGCCACTGTGGCAGCAGTGGGACGAGAAACAAACAAACAAGGAACAAAATGTACCTCAATCCTCATAAAGTCACAAGAAATGGGTCTGTGAAGGTTTGTGAAGGTCACAGCACATTGTGGACGCTGAAAAATCAATTTCCTTTTGAGCTAAAATGTCTCCTGTGTTTTATTGACCCATATCTTTCAAGTGGCCAGCCCCATTCTCTAGTCACCCCAAGTGTCCCAGTGCCAAAAATGGAAAGCCACTGAGTGAGCTAGGACAGTGTGCAAGCTGAAATATCTTCTTTTGCTAGTGTCTGTGAACATTTTGCATGTGCACATTCCCAGTATGAGGTGCATGCCTTAGTGTTCAGCATGTGGATTGTGTGTGTGTGTGTGTGTGTGTGTGTGTGTGTGTGTGTGTGTGTGTGTGTGAGTGAGTGTGTGGGTGAGCATGTGTGCCTCAGAGTGCTGAATTTGTGCTTTGCTTTGAAGGACAGGGAAAGAGGGAAGCCAATCTGTTCCTCTGCAGATTAACTCTCTCATTCCAGACCCCTCTTTTCTCCATAACACCCACTATCTCCAGCGTCTGTCTTCCCATCCCCTGCTCCCCATCCTCCCTCATCACTCTCTCCACTTCCTCCCTTATTGCTTCTGTATACTATCTGTCTCTCTCTAGCACTCTGTCAGTCAGGCTACCTGCATGGGCTCCTGTGTATTTGTGTGGGAATGCGATTAATCTGTAGCTGTGGAGGCGGTGTAGAGATTCACCCCCGTTTTGGGTGTGTAGTCTGGGCTTCAGAAGTTTCTCTCCTTAGAAAGGTGCAGTGCTACACAGATGCCTACTGGAGAAGACACACCAAAACTGAGGCCACAGACTGAGAAAGAACAAAGATGTGCACGGCTTTTGGCCCAGGTCGCTGTGAGAAAAGGCATCCACTTTTCACTTCATTCACCGAGTGGAAGTGAATGGAAAAGGAGAACATTGTTTCCTGTCCAATTAGCTGAGCATCCAGCTGCTTCCTGTCTACTGTCTGAATGTGCAGCAAGAGTCTAAGAGAGAATGGTTACAGAGAAAGAGACACAGAAAGAATGAGGTCATGTGAAGGAATGAACAACACACCTTCATGACCCCTGGGAACTCCTCACATCTTTTCCTCCCCCCTGCTGGGCTGGAAAAAGGATAGAGGAGGAAAGGAGAAGGAAAGAGAAGGATAAAATATGAATAGAATAATCCAGGTGGAAGCGATGGTGCTGGTGATGGTGCAGGATGAAAAGAGAAGAAAACCCTGTGGGGATCTGCTACCTGTCCCACTAATTTCTCTGTTTTATGTTTTAAGTCTGTCCTTCTGTAATTGAATTTTGTGCCCAAAGGGAAAGAGATTGGAAGACAGAGGATGCTTGGACAGGTTAGGGGGTAGAGAAGTGTTGCAGATAGCGTAGAGTGGAGTGAGTGGAGTGGGGTTGGATGAGGGGAGTCGAGAGGAGCTGTGTGGAAACAGCAAGGGTGCTAGTACATTGCATGCTTTCATTAGCACTCTAAATGCTAATGAATAAGTTCATAGCTTTGAAGATGCAGCTATGTTAAATATGCATGGATTATCCAACACAGTAGATAGAATGAGAAAATAGAGGGGGTGAAAGAGAAAGGGAGAGGGCAGACAACAGTAAAGATAGAAGTGCAGGAGAGAAAGGCGCAACAGAAAAAAAGCAGGGGAAACTCTGCCTTCTCTCTTGTTCTATTACTTAATTTTCTTTTTAAATTCCTATCCTATCCTCTACTTTCCTTCTGTCTCTCTCAGTCACTCTTTTCCTTCTTCTTTCCCTTCTATTCTTTACTCTGCCCCCTTTTTCTCATTTCCTATTCCCCATATCTTTTCCTACACTTTCTTTAATTTCACTTTTTTTCGCTGACATTCACATTTCTCCTCTCTTCCCTTCTTTTCACCTGATTTGTTGTTCCCTTCCCTCTTGTCCTATTTCCTGTTTCTTTCCCTAACTTTCCTACCCTCTTTCCTCTATTCTCCATACCTTGTCTCTTATCTCCTCTTTGTATTTCTTCCAAATTTCTTCCTACTTTCCTTTTCTACCTTGCTGCATTTCCTTTTCTTTCTTCTTCTTTCCTCTACTATCTTCTCCTCTCTGCTCCTCTTCTCTCCAACAATGGGACATAATTTCTTTGTTAATGGCCATATGAAAACCCAAAATGCTCATAGAAATACAGATGAAATTAAAATTGTCACCTTAATTGTTCCAAATAAGAGTTAACGTGACTTTTCATAGTGCTGTCGTCCGCACTGTTTCCCGCAGGGACAGATGCAGAGTCAGTCATTAGTGTTAAGTCAAAAGACATTAAGCCAAGCTGCTTGTGGTGCAGTAATGACCCGGCAGTTTGAAGAGATCACAACAGCAACTAGGGACAAATCTCACTGGAGAATGGCATCATTTTCTTCCTCCCTGCAGGAAGGAAGAGTGTTGTGTTTGGTTTGGGAAAGCACTAGACAAATATCACAGACACTCAAACACAACCTGAAAAATTTGATTAATAGACCATTATCATTAGATATATGTAACATTATTTGTATTTCTTTGCACATTTGAGGTTTTTCATTGTATGTTTTGCTGCAATGTTTGAACTCTGAAACACAAATTGAATAAATGCATGTGTAATGTCAGTTAATTGACCATTACAGTATGTTGGTCATTACCAGGTTAATGGCCTTCCATTAATACCTCTGCAAAACTGATGGGGGAATGGAAGAGCTTCTTCAGTTTGATTTCCAATTAATATGTATGAGTAGACCTGTGTGAGAGAGATGATATGAAGACACATTATCAGAGCTGAGTGGAGGTGACAAAGCTATCTGATGACTTGTCTCAAAGAGGAAGTGACCATACTATTAATGGTCTCACCACTGACAAAGAAGAGCAAGTGTAAAGGCAAGACATGTTTAGCACCTTTTAACAACAAAGCATTTCAATGAGTTTTTACATGAAACGCAAGACACATGCATTACTTTATCAAGTTATAATATTTGCAGCAGTAGATGAGTGACAGTGATAGGTATTTTTTTTGTTGTTTAAAATTTTTTGCCTGTGAAAAACATTTTTTTTCCAGGATGCTTTAATTGGAAACTGCGGCACATCCAATCACTTGTTTATTCAATGCACTTACTTGTGCGAGACCGCAGTCACCTGGTTATTTTGTTACATAAACCTGTGTGCCATCTGCTTATGTACTGTACTATGTTTGTTTTCAATAATCTGGGCTATTAAGAATCTGTAGAATAGAAGAGGACCAAGAATTGAGCCTTGATGAATACCACTTGATTCTCACAGAGTTTTACCTAGTTTTCAAGTCTAAGAAAGGGAAGAAAAAATTAGATAGAAAGGCTGATTGAGTGTAAAAAGAGGCATTCAGATTTCAATATATATACCACAAATACCACAAAGATGAATAGGCACATACTGAAATATGCTGATAGTCAACATGAGAGCCAGATATTCCAGGAAAGTTGGATAAAAGCTTTAAAAGTTGAGCAGATCTTGCATGCATAGGCAGTGGGAGCAAAATAAGACCCTACATTTCAGCATAAATACCATGGAATGTGTCGTTTTGCTGGGGGAATACTTTGATGTCAAAAAGGCAGTGCTTACTGTAACATATTCTATGTAAATTATAACAACACTGAAACATCTACTTTATCTCTATGCATTGATATGGATGTTAATGACCAGCTATTTGTCTACTCATAGTTGACAGCATTAAGGCACATTACTCCTCCATCTGTAGTGCTGCTCTGTGTTATGAATTATGCTGTTTAAATGGGTTCCCTCCTCTAGAAGAGCTCTGGGCAGGGTCTGTGGAGAGGCATCTAATGGTAGCTAAATGAATTTGTGCCCAGATAAGGCGTAGGCTGCAAACACAGCTAAGCAACAACAGCTGTCAGAAATAGAGTGAGGGAGGCAGATAGGGGGTGGGGGAGCAAAAGAGGAGACAGAGCTGAAAAGAAGTACATAGATGTAAAAACAAGTGTGTGAGCAGAAAATAAAAAGAAATCTGTGCTGTGCTATCTCTCAACAAGTATGGAGGTGTGTGGGAGAACAGAGAGTGACATTAGTTGTGAGGAAATCTATTGATTGCCACAGCAGGCATTATTTTCTAAGTCAAGAGACTAAAGCGAATAAATGAGGGGGATGTGATGGATGGCATTTGTTTAGCTTTTGAATTTCTCTTCCTGGGGGCCATTGATTTGTATTGGTTGGTGCTCACATTTGGTGGCTAATATTTAGTTTTACAGGAATAAAACCATACATTTTCAACATGCTATCTATTTAAAAGTGGCCTTTAATACAGGTGCCAGAACTGTACTATCTCTCTCTGTCTCTCTGTTAAATCTAAAAGGAAGAAGGAAGAGAGCAAGGTAAAGGTGGAGGTGAAATCCATTCATTTCATCTTGGAAAGACATGTACTTTTCTAAACTGTTGTGGGGAAAAGAAAGGGAGGCAGGACATGTACCAACAAATGAGTAGGGGGGGCGTCAGCTCAGCGATGGTGGGGAGCGGAGGGAAGCATTTATGTATGATGGATGAGAGGTGGAGAGGGGTGCAGACTGTCAGATGTTCCCTTTATCTCCGTTACACGTTTTTGATACGCAGAGTGAGGGAAGGTCAGACAGGGAGAGGGTGGGAGGGCTAAGGAGTAATGATGGAAGGTTACAATGGAATAAGAGGAGGGGGGAATGAGGAAAGTGAGGAGGAGAGGCTCTCACATTTGTTACCTGGCAGAATGTTTCCAGCACCTCGGCTCATCTTTAATGAGACTAGGAAGAGCATTATGCAGATGAGCCTTAATGGAGCGTGGACTAGTCCCAGCCCCAAAACAGGGTCACCAGAACATATCCCTCTTCCTCCTCTTTGTCTCCTCTTCTAACTGCCTTCTTTCTCTGTTCATCATCCAGTTGTTCTGTGTCCTTACCTTCTCCTTTATAATTTTCTCCTTAATGCCTTGCCATACTCTCTAATCTCACCCTTAACTGATCTTTGTTTTTGCTTCTGAAGCCCATCCTCATCTTAACATTCTCCTTTTCCAAAAAACAGGACTGTGTCATCAATCTCCAGTTCAGTCACGGTGGCTGATCAGAAGATGAATAGGGCCCTCGTGATGTAAATATGAGATTAATTGATGACAGAGGGCTTTAAACTACATTTTAAACCGAATATGTGGGGGAGAGAGATGGAGAGGTAGAGAGAACACAAGAAATGAAAAGAGAGGAATCAAAGAAAGGGAGTCGCGTGAAAGATTTGGAGCATCTAAAATGGAATTGTGAGGGCCATTCCCGAATTATGGCTCATGAAGCATCATTCCGGGCTTCACGTCTAATTGCCTTTAGATCTGTTCCTATGGAAACTGCAGTTCTCTTTTAAGCTGTTGAGGGGGGATGTTTCATCACCTTTTCTCCTGGGGGTTGGCGCCGCCACTACATGTACGATTTGAATGAATACTCTACACTATAGAGAGATAGGCTCACTGGGCCTGAGAGGACAAGCATCACAAAACAGAAAACAATATGTGTGGGATAAAAGCACCAAATTTTATATACATGGAATTGTTGAATGCACAACTCTGCCTCATGAGACAACAGTGAAACAGACAGAATACATATTGGTTAGCGTGTACATGATATGAACACATACTTACATAATTACATAAAATGACACTTTAATGAAACCCCCCCCCCCCCTTGACTAACAAAATCATGACTTCTTTATTGAACTGCTATTATACAGAACAATACAAGAGTAGGAGATCTAGAAATTGTTCACTGGTTATATCTTGAAGCTACAAAACAATTATTCTGCTGCAATAAAACTACTTGCCCCATTGTATGCTACATGGTAACAGTGGGAAGGTGTTATAATGGGTCTGTAAGAGCAGATGTTATAGATTCTTGCGGTATCGCCTTGCAAACTCATTCTTCTATGTATTGCAGCCACCCCCTAAAATGATGGATGAATGTTTACTGGTAATTTGAGCATGATTGATAAAAAAAACATGTTTTCTTTCAGGGGAAAAAACTGAAAAAGAAATCTTTCATTTTACTCTAATGTTTTACTTCACTGTGCCTCAGAGTTTTGCTTCTTGCTTTGCTGCAAGAAAGTCAAATATTTTCCACATATTTGCATAAGTCATTTACAGTACACACTTACCCTTGTTCATCTTCAGAAATGACAGATTCATATTGAGGTATGCCAGTTTAATTACTATATTCCCCCAAAAGCCCTGAAGCATTTTTTTTTTTTGCAAATTAATATGTCTAGTGAGGTGTAAAACGTCAGGGTGTTTGGCAAATTGCTATAATATACAGTAATGGTCATAGCTTTTCTGTTTGTCTCACTCTGTAAAATATTCTTCCTGCAAGGGCCTATGATCTTTCAGTAGGTTATGGTCTCAGCAGAAGTGAAGAAGCTCCCAATTTTTGGGCGAACTGTGATTGTTTCTCTATCCTGCCTGGCTTGTTATGATTTATGCACGGCTCTCTTAATCATTTGCTGGTTAACAGAGAGCAGCAAGGCTGATACTTACCCAGATTACCAACTCCTTAATGGGAATCATGACACCGTTTTTGCTGCATTGGAGTTTAATTGTGTCAGCTACAGTATAAATGACAGACTCAGCTTAGTTTCTCTGTTGATGGTGTTCAACCATGCCTTCATCACATAAGCAAAATATAATCCCTTATTCTTGCTGTTCTCTCTCCCTCACCACCCTAGCTTGAAAGGGTCACTGGTCACTGTACTGTAATACTTCATTTAATTCCAGTCTTCTTTTTGTTTTCGTAAACCACTGGGACTGATGAAGGAAGGAAGCATGAGTGCTTTCTAGCCTCAGTCCCATAGTGAACTGTTTCCTTACTGGTATTCCCAGACTCCCAGATGTTATTTCAAGAGAAAGTTACTCCTGTTTCTCTGGAAATTCAAGAGGTACTCCACACAAATGCTGATTACCATAACCCAGTAATTCATTTTCTGGTATCCAGGAAATATGTGACACGAAAGACACCTCTACATATTGCTTGTCTTGCACAAAGATTCCACCCCTGGATCACTGTTTGACAAAGATATACTTGATAACCACCTTTATCCAAAATCAGGGGTTCTCAGGTGCAGTACATTTTCTCCTTTTAATCTTTTGCTTACACCTGGATGTCCTCTTCCTGACTAGGTTAAAAGAATGAATCAAATTCTAGTGACTTTGTGCACGTCAGGCTAAGTCAGCAACACAGGGTGCAACTATGTGACTTGTATGGTGTCCACAAATGCTGTTTTCATGCAACTCTTTGATGTGATTTTGTCAGTTATCTTATTTTTATGATGTGATGGTTTACCAGACAGAGGTGAAAATTAGTGCTTAGTAGCTATTTCCCTACAATCTTGGAACAATCACTGTAAGGAGTACAATCTGCATAGATCTTTAAGGACATCTTGCCCTGTTGGGGTATTCATGAGTTTAATACACCACTCAACTTGACATTAGATATTAGTCCTGGACCATTTAGACCAACTGTATTATGGTACATCAACATCAACAGATTTTATGTAAAGGTTTGTGGACATGATCTATGCTCACTTATAGTATTTTACGTGGGCTTGGATCTGAACATAAACCTCTGAATACTGACCTCTGACACCGGATAGATAATGTTTGCATAAGTGGAGGTGGATTGTTTGACCTTTAAGCAGAATTCCCATATTCAATTCGATACTAATAACGCCTGCACTTTGGTCACATGGAACAAACTAATAGGCACGCCGGTAAACAATATCAGCCCGATATGCTATTGTTCAAAACAGCACTGTAGGCTATATGGCTACCATTGTACTGGTATGTAGCTGTGGTCGACTTCCTAGCATGTGGTCTCACAGACCCATGGCATGACACATTGTCAAGGCATATTTGAGATAGAGCTAGAAACTTTAGGGTAGTGCCTACAGTTTAAAAGACAAACATGGTGGGCTTTCAGAAGTAGTGCGAGAAGAGATAAGAATGCTCCTGTGAGCAGCCTTGTCTGTCACATCTTCACAGTTTTTACCATGGAAAGGTCAGTTGCACACCTCGTTTATCCTTGCTATGATCTTGGTGTGATTGTTTTCACAAGACTGATAATGCCTCTTCCCCCTTCCCCCTCATCATGGCTGGTTGCCTTATCAAGGTCAAGAGAGTGCTTAGCAGCACTTACAGCATTTTATCTGCATATCAGAGTGCAGAAGAAGATGAGGAAAACAGGCATGTGGGCTAGAATTCACTATTGAAGCCTATTAGGCTGTACTGTTTTTGATGACAAACAATTTTAAAGTTCCATGTGCTTAAGCTCATATTACACAGACCTGGGATCATTACAGTCTAATCTTTATCTTATAATCCCTCAAATTCTAGAGCAGACCAGTCTCTTTAGCTAACGGTGTAGCTATTCCTGTTTCCAAGCAAATTTTCAACCTTGTCTTGCCTTCATCTCTTTTTAGAAGAGCCTATCCCAAGGCTTAACCTTGCCTTGTACTTAAAACATCAAAAGCAACATTTCTCCTCACTTTGCTTCATCTTGAAGTGAAACAATCAATATAAAACCATATAAACACCCAATTCATGTGTGACACTGTAATAATTTTACATACCAATTCTATTTACTATACAAGCCCACTTAGTTGAGCTGAACATGAAAATAGTTAATGGCATTTGAAGCCATGGGTGTATTTGCTGGAGTAAGAGACCCAATCAACACGGTGGCTAATGTAATGGAAATTAAAAACAAAACCGTTTCTTTGATGTCTGCCTTCTAAGCCTGGCAACATAGAGTGAAGGTTAAAACCCAATGAGTATAGACTTTCAACAAAAGGCTCTTTAAAAATCAAGTGCAACATAACTCAAGGAAATATAACACCAATCAGCACTGAAAGGATAAATACCTCATTACATTTTAAAAAGTAGCAGCCTTTGGAGAAATAGAAGCCCAAGGGGATTTATTCAGTTGGAGGTCAACATCTTAGGCTGGGGTGATTTCTGAGAAATGCTTTGCTTTTACTTTGTTAACAATGAGATAACTGCCATTACTTTAAATTGGAATCAATAAAATCATCGTCACTTCTGCAGACATCACATTAATACATATTGGTATATGCATAATTACTATTAATTAACCTTTTTCATATTTCTCTTCGTATGAAAAGCCTGAGGCAGTGTTATCCACATCAGCACCAACCTTTAGTACTAAAATGCTCTGAGTGTGGTGAGTCCACAGTAGATCCATGTCTATAAAGTGTCAGAGTTTAGTCAGTGCAAATTACCTGCTGTGGGCCAATGAGCCTGGAAATTGGGAGCATGACTGACACATAACAGTATGCTAGAAGCTAAAGGAAAGACACTGCCAAAACAACATATAGGCGATACAGTTGAAGGAAAAAGGCTGTGAGGCTCATTACACAGCAGAAACAAAAATTGCTGTATGGATATAAAATGGAAAAACAACTTTGCTGTGACACCATCACTTGTAGAGGGGCACGAGTGTAATGGCGGCGTGGCACTGTCAGAGAAAATGCTACGTTGTTACAGAAATTAAAAGGGTTTATCGACTCTAGAGAGGCTATTTGTGGCTATTTCTCTTAGGTTATCAACTTGTCAGACTTTGTTGATCTGTATCAGAATAGTTGACATTGCTGCATTGCAATGAAGTATTTGCAGAAACAGAACCATCGTTAATATTATTAGTTCTACCTGTTATGTGATGACAAGTCAAAATGTCTGCTGTGAATCAGATTCAAAACTGCTCTGATGGTACAAATGCTATCAAAATGGAGATTAGCAACATTTGGAGATTTCCCCCCATACTGTTAGTGAATGATAAAATACAAATCAGATGGAAGAAGAGGTTTTATTTAATTATTTTATTTATTTTTTCTATCAAAGGAAGGCAAATGTGTGGGGACCACTGATCCAAGCTGTAATTAATCAGCATCAGCTGTATAATTTCAGCTATCCTTTGAACTTAATGCAAACATTAACATTTAAGGAGTCTTGTGTTTAAATGTTGCTTCTGCCTTCAGGGCTGCTTTGACCATTTATTTTTTGAATAAGATTATAAAATTATCTGATAGCTGACTTATGGGCTCAATCTGACAATGTTGAAGTGCAATGTTTTATTAAATGAACACTTCAGAACCTATCAAGTGTAAAAAGCAGTTAAAGCACACTTCTATATACAATATTATTAAATATACAGAATTAACACATTATATAATGTGACATTTACATGTATGTGAATAAATATACTTATGCTATACTTTTTTTTTTACAAATGATAAAAAAACAATTGCCCTAAATAGTATTTTAATAACAAAAAAAAGGAACACAATTACAAGAGTCTTGGTGACTCTCACCGTATGCATTGTCTCTACGGTACAATAATTCAGTTTGACTTCAAATGCCATTCTAACAATCCACTTAAACCAGCTCCAGCCTTTTTGTTGCGTTAATATGAGGCAACAGTGCCGAAGGTGCATCAATTAACGTAGTAAGGACAGGTTCCAAGTGATGCTGGTAAGTTCACAGGTTCAGCCAAACAGTGCTTATCTCCCGCTGGCAGCTGGACGCAGCAGAAATAAGTCAATTTAATACCCATGGCTGTTGCGTGATAATGGCCATACTCCTGTCACGATGGGAGACTTCTCACCTCTTTAACCCCTCAGCTTCACTTCTCTTCTGCAAGCTGCTGGCTTTTAGCTGGAGGCAGTTCAATTCATAATGTCAGTCTTCACCTGTCCTTCATCCATCCCTTCATCAATCATTTCAGACATAACGTTTCCAGTTCTCTCCTCTCTGCTCCTCACCTGGTTTTCTTTAACACAATAAGGCTGAAATACTTCCATTTGAAACCAAAAAGTTATTAGCCTTCTGTGCTCTGTTCCACATTTCATTGCAATGTCACACACCTACGACTAAAAGTCATGCTGGTGCCCAAACCACTGGAGTTCTGGAGAAGTGGTCCCAGTGAAGCCTCTCAGGAACAAAGACAGCTTGGTGACTCAAAGCCAATCTTAGTCTATCAAATAATATTAAGGATTTTAGTTCAGTCACTCCTAGATGACAGGGTTCACCCACAGTAGAACAGGTCCAGAGAAAAATAAACGTTGACCAATGGCACGTAGGTTCTAAGACATTTTGGTGAGTGTCTGACCTTGTCTAGAAAAATCCATCTATCCATTAGCTCTACTGTCAAAGTAATTCTTTGACCAACACTCATTTTTCAGCATGTTTAAAGACTAATGCCCCCAGTAATGACACAAACTAAACTACAAACAGTCAAATTTGCCAGTTTCCCATTGTTACTTGTACTGAAAAAGAAATGTAAAGTTTTAGCAAGAGTAATATATTTCACTGTATTTCTTCAAGTAGCAAATCACAGTAGTGAAATAATCATCTTCTTTCATCCAACATTGTTGTATCTGTTTTAACTCACTGATCAATATCAGTGCGCTGATGCAATTGACTTGCAAACATTCCTTGCGCTGAGCGTGAATCAATGATCTAATGTACCAGTCAATAATGGATCCTTTTTAGCTTGATGGTAGCTCTGAATATACAGCGAGCTTCCATCTGCCATGCATGCACCACAGAGCAATCCCTTCCAGATTTACATGAACAGCTGACTGTCTGTCATCAGTATGAACCTAATGATTATCATTGATGATTTTGAAGCAAGAAATAAATATTTAAAAAGGAAGCCTTAGTCTTCTTCTTCCCAAAGATTGTGTTTGCCACTGTTTTTCAATGTGATGAGTAGAAATAATGTGATATTAACTGGATACTCTATTTGGACTTCTTCTTCTACCCTTCCTCCCTCCAGCACTCTGTATGTATTGATGACCCGTAGACACACACACACACACTCACATACCTATACATTGGCAAACACAGAGAGACACACACAGGGCTGATAATGACTGTGTTGGTGATCCAATTCAATGACTATTAGGAGACATACTGTGTTGCTGCCTTGTGCTGTTCCTGTTCTAACCATAAACAACTGTGATCACTAATACCAGCAGTGAGAGGACTGATTCTCTTAAGTCACTCAGTTTTGTCGATCTGTCCTGTGGAAGTAAATCAATACAGCCGCCTTCTACTTTTCTCACTTGATGCCTTTGCTTGAGAGTTAAAATTTATTTACTAAAGAAGCAAATAACTGCACCATATGTTCCGATCAAAACTTTGTACACCCAATATCAAATGCAAAACAATAAGCTTTAAAGTGCACATTGCAGGACAACGACCCCACCAACAAATATTAAAACAAATCCCCGGTAAAGGAAGAACATGTGTACCTAATTGAATGCCTTTTCTTCTCAGTATGTGTATATTTTTTTGGCAATAGGAACTGAGCTGAGAAACTAAATTTCAATCCCATGTCTTCCACTTAAGACACAGGTTGTGATTGTGAGCTCCTAAAATGGTTTCTGGGATCCCGAAAAAGTTAAATCAATATAATAATCAGACTTATTGTCATTAATCAAATTTACACATTACATGGAATTTGACCCATCCCTCCTTAGGGGGAGCAGAATGTCTCACTCAGGGACACCACTGGAATGACGGATGGGCTGTGATTCGATCCTGCCACTTACTGCATCCCAGTCTGACGCTTATCCCACTGAGGTATCAGGCTGCTTAGGCTGCCAGGCCGCTAATGGGCTAATTGTTTTCTTTTGGGACATGGACCTGCATGAAATTTTAGTTTTCGTTGCTGCATGCTGCATGTCAGCCATGTTATTAAAGTGAACTTTAGTATTGAGTGTCTGACCTTAGAGCTCAAGCAGATCTCTTAACACAACCAGTCATCTAATATTTGTCAAGATGTTTCAGCGAAAAACAACCTGCTAGTGGCAAAGGATGACAAGTCTACTGAGGACTTCCTTAGTAAAAATCATTCATAGAAATGTCTGTACAAAATTCATGGGAAATCATGAGATGTATTACTATGATCTGAGTCCATCTGAGTTACAGACATTTACTTTCCTGTGACTAAAAGCAATTCCACATTTGTGCATATGCGATGAGCAGGGTGTTGTTAAATAAAGAGAAAAAGGAAATTTTCTGTGAAGAAAACAGAGAATTTGGTTTGAAGATTTGCTTGGACAGCAAACATTCGCTGCCAAGGTGAGCAAGTAACAATTATCTTTGTCCTTACGAGCAATTACAAGAAGGTAATTTGGCTTGGAGCTGTACTGTATGTGTTCATTCGGGGACACCAAACTGAAGGAGATTTCATTTATCTCCATTAAATCAGGTACAGTCTCAAAAAAAGTCCACAAACCATCAGTAATAATGTTCATTATCAGTGAGCAAACATTTTATTTTTAGCGATTATATGATCGCATCACCGTGCCCCTGGTTTTCTACCTGATTAGACATTGGCTAACCTGCATATATTCCAGTCTGAGAAAACTCAATAGTGTTGGAAGCTTGGCAACACCTGAGCAGTGGCTTGTGCTGGGTCTACCCCAAGGAGAGGGGCTTTACCCAGCAGTCACTTGCACAGACCCTATGACTGAACCAACCATCTGAGAGTTACCTTGTCTAAAAGCCTCCATTAGAGAACTCTGAAGCGTGGCTGCAGCCGGGAAAGGCAAAGTTATGACTAATGAAATTTCATGCACGAGAGTGGTCTCTGGAACTGAATTTAAACCTGAGTCCCACGTGTGAAAAAAGCCAGGAGAGGACATGCAGTAGCAACAGAACAGAAACAGAGTGGGTAAAGGAAGGCTGAGCAGACAAAGATATTTTACCATGGTAGATCAAATTATTGAACTCCATTTGCGGTATTATCATTGTAGATTAACATTTTTATGAGTGTGTGAAATTACCCATGAACATCTACTGCTATGCAATACAATGAGGCACATAAGGCCCGTTCTGTGAATAGAGAAGCAGAGAATAAAGAGCTTTTCCCCATTATGTGGTTTGGAGAGAGAGGTCTGAGAAGTCAGTTGCAGGTTAAGGCAGTAAAAAAACTTTTGCAGTCCTTTAAACACAATAACAAAACACCAGTCTTACATCAAGGTCACCTCTAGCATTTTACAAGAAGCTCTGTCATATAAGTTCCTACGACACCACACAAGTAGTATTTTTTTACATCTTTGCCAACAAATCCTGTGCGTGACTCAGTGTCCTCCTGTTGTGTGCTTTTGTTTGGTGTAAAATCCAACAAATCTAAAACTGCCCAGACCAGCGCTCCTGCTAATGGATGAATAGTTTTTCATAGAACTCGTCTTTCACTGCTGAATGAAGATCTCTTTCCTCTCATTGCTCTGAGTCCTGGGAGAGCATTGGTTTGACAACAATGTATTTTCTGTGGCTCTACTGGAGTGTTGCTGTGTAAAATTGCCAGACTTATCTTGATCACTGTTCCAGAGCACAGCTTTACAGGGGATGAGAGGATCACAAGCCAGAATGGAGTTTGGTGTGAGTTTGTATCTTAAAGCACATTTGAGGGGGATAGACGGCATCAGTAGCTTGAGCCTTAAATACAGTGTGCCTTGATGATCATGTTGCTTTATTAACGACAAGGATAAAAGTGTATGCTTCTCATCCACAAGATAACGTACACACAAAGAGAAATATATCTGCCAAACATGTGAGTCCTCTAAATACAAACAGCAAATATATCTAGCTCACATAAATTGTCAGTGATTTTGCTAGAAAGATGAGAAGAGAGAGACAGTATTCTTTCTGACTCACTTTTTGCAGACTTAAATGGATAAAAATGCAATGCCCTTCTAACCCAGTTGTTCAGTCTGAGCAGGCTGAACTCACCTTGGTCTACAGTAGAGATTTTCACAGGTCCAAAACGTTGGACCATCCTGAATGGCTGCACAAACTTGACATGCAAGGTGGCTGGCACAGCCAGCTCCAACACTACAGGACCACTTTACTAGATTTTTGCCTTGTTTTCTCCCTTAGTGATGGTAAGAAATCCCATCCGGTCTGCAAAGAACAGAACGTAAACAACAGATTGTTAGACAACAACAAAATCTCAGGTTATAAGACGCCTTCATGCTTGTGTGTTTTCTAGCCATGCTCTATGACTGCTGTCACATGTGATTTATGATCTTTTTTGCCTCAACACATCACTATCAATCAGTGTCAACACAATTACTGACCATCGCTTTGCATTGCGTGTGGCTTTTTCCCCTTCAGGACAAATCTATGTCTAGTTTTGGTTTACGGCATTTAATTCATTGCAAATACAAATAAAGAACTTGGGCAATGTGGTAGCAAAGAAGCATCCACCCAAAAAAGATATAGAATAATTTGCATAGTGTTAATTTTAGATTAGTGCCTGGATGTCACAGAATATTTAAGGCTTAACCAGTCGTTGATCCAAAAGCTCAAAGAGAGAAAACCCTAAATTAAACTGGTCATCCTGAACCAACAAGTCAGAAACCTCTGTGTCATCTTACATCTTACTTTTTTATTACTCAGAATTGAGAATCTGCTTTCTTTATTTTTACAAATATTGCCAGGATGTGGCTATTTCTGTCTCTGTCTAAAAAAAACAGAGAGACTAAGAACGCTTTTATATCCTGCAGACTGGACTATCTTAATCCTCACAAAAACTTAAAATTAGGTGCTATATAATTAAAGTTTGAATTTGATTTGGTTTTAATTTGACCTACCAGTACATTCAGATGCACCAGATACTATCCTGTTGTTGCTCCTGCTGTCAGAAGGAGTCAAGGCATCTTTGTTAAATGCCTAAGTGTTGACATGTATTATGACTGTGAGCACAATTGAAAAGCCAAGTAGACAGATTTCATTCAGCGCACGATGATGACTCACTGCCTCAGTGAAGAGAATTCTGATGCCACACACCCAAAACAGTTCAAAGCTGCTACAACACTGCCTCCACGTAGTCGTTTTCTTTAAACGACCTATGCATGGTAGGCATCAGCATTGCAAGGAGCTTAATATGATAGTAAACAGTCAGAGAAACATCAGTTATGAAAGGACCGAAGACTGACAAATGAAAGCGAACCTAAAGGGATTTTTTATTTTTTATTTTACTTTATTAATACGTAAAGGCATTTTGGGATATTTATTGCCCAGTTGGTGGGCATAATAATGCAACGACCAGGATGAGCCTGACTCAGGACACATCTTTCATTATCTGTTCTTGCATTTCTCCCCATATACAGTATGTGATTATTGTACAGAATCTCTCTGTGCACCACCTTAGCACACATTTAACATTTAAGGGGTACTGAACCTAATAATGTATAGGGCTAATCAGTGTGATATATTTCACTTAGCAGCTGTGCTAATATGGTCATGCATTAAGCCATAAAATACATTAATTACCAGTAATTTAACGACTGCACAAAATGAGTGGGTTATATTAATTTAAACTCTGTACTGTAAAGCACTGAAAGTAATTTTGAGGAAATAATTTTATGCTCATTAAGATGCAAAAATAGATCATGCAGGGAGCAGGGGATTTCTCCACTCTTGAGTTATTACAAAACTTGGCTACAACCACACAGAGAGAGACAGTTGCATATGTAACTAAAAACATTACACAAATCAGATCTGTGGGGTTGTACTTAGACATAAGTACAGTTAGCTAAATGCTAACATCATAACATCAGTAATATGTTTTTAATGATGTTGCATTGCAGCTATGTTAGCCCACAACAGTCACCTATCAAACACTCTTATATACACACAAGCCATGATACCATGTCTAAGTGATTCTCCACAGAATGCCAGCCTGAGCTGATCCTCCTTGCGAATGCATCACATGCTCTCCTTGATACCACTCATCATGGCTGACTAGCTGGGTTAACTTAATGCTTAAGCCAAGTCCCATGTTGGAATTGAACATGCTGCTGCCATCTGAGGACATGACCCTGCATCAGCACGGATACCAAGTGCCCAGCATCCTCACTTCTCGTTCAGAAAGAAAGCAAGATGGAGCGGTTGATGTTCGAGAGAAAGTGAGTGTGGGCTCGTGGAGTGAGGCTAAAGGTGGGATGGATAGATGCTGCTGCCAGGACCTGTCAGCGGTGACAAATGGACATTGCACAGATGAAGCAAGTAAGACATTAGAGAACGGTGATGAGGTGAATCACCGTGCATGTGGGTGAACGAAAGAGAAAGTGTACTGTATGAGTGTGTGTGTGTCTGTGTGTGCACGTATTTAGGTGTGTCCCAAGCCGCAAGGTGCCAACTCTGACAGGGGCCCTCCAAGATGGGAGAGTGCTGGGAAATTGATTTGAGTGGTGTCTGAGGATGACAAAGATGAATCTGTGTGTCTGATTACAGGAGAAAAATAGCAAACACCGCAAGATAGAAATGCCAGAACAAAGAATACCTGGCGGGAAGGATGGGAAAAGAGAGGAAAAATACACACATTTACAGATATGTAAATAGATGAACATATCAGATAAAAGGTAAAACAATCACTGCTGGGCAGCAACAAATTACTTAGTAACCTTTACAGTAATGTGGTTATATTTTTTAAATCAGTAGTGTAAAGCCTAATTATAATCCTGTATCAGATCAGTTTTTAACCAGTGATTGCACATATATTTACTTCTAAATGTTTTTAAGTTAGTTTCTCATACAGCGTGACCGTGGGCTACACATGTACAACATATAAAGTTACATCCAGGTTAGTTCTATTTCAGATTTTCTCTTTACTGAATAGGACACAGTTTCAATCACCATCTATATGTTCTTTCATTCTTTGTGATTAACAGTGGGGTTTTCAGTGAGTAGGTTTCCAGTCAATATGGCTTTGCTAGATGCGTGAATGAAAAGGATTTGACTACTGTTTTTCTACCAGCAACAAAGACTTGCAGGAAAAACAGCTAAAAACAGTTGTTAGGTATCTACAAAGCGCTGCAAAGCACAAGACACAGCTGGTTTCTGAACAGTTTTTTCCTTTTTTTGGGATTTCCATTTCAAATGTTTCTTCATATAATATCTTTACTTTCACTCAGTCAGATAATGTAACAGTCATATAGCCTTATGTTACAATTGGCAGTTTTGATTTTTTATCTCCACCTCAGAGAAATGCCCATTATTTTTGCATATACAACTGTTGTTTGAAGACAACTTCGACCAAGCTGTGCTGAGTAACAAAAGGAAAGCAATGTAATTAGCATTTCAATAAAATGAGTAATTAAAATTTTTATAATGATTGGCCCAACTACTGAATTTCATACGTGTGCTAGACAGATGTTTCATTCTTTTTGTGCTTTCCCAAGTTTTTCTCAGTTGAAAAATTCAAATTATTTAACAAAAGCTCATTTTGTGTCTAGCATCTTATCTGTCGAGCCAGAGTGTCACCAGATGCTCTGTGCCTCTCCCAACACATACAAACATATGGCTATATCCAGAGAAGTGCACTTGTATGAATATTAATACAGTTCCAGCATGGAATAAGCCTCCTTACAGGAGGCCTGTTTAACTTGAGTGAGTACTGATGGCATGCATTAAAATGATTTATCCCATAACTTAGGGTGCTAAAGGAGTGAAATAAAAAGATGCTCCTGTGTTAATGTTATCACACTGTTGCCTCTGACAGGCAATTTCAACCATCTTGTGCTCTTATTGTGACGTCCTGTTGGTTAAGCAATGCTCTCACCCTGTTCATCACTTTGCTGTCTTCTCTCTTGCTGTCTTGCAAATTCCTTTTCAGTCTTTGTGGCCTAATGTCTTTTAAAATGGGAAACCGACTAGTTGTCTGGTATTAAGGCCATAACATAAAACATACCAGTAAACCATATCTGCATCTGAACTGATGACATTGTAGCTTTGCTTTTTTGATATCTATATGTTGCCTTTAAACACACACACACTAATATGCAGAAATTAAATGACTTATGTCTGTAATGTTACAATTATATTTCACAATCACTGAAACACAATCAAAACATAGGAGTTTTAATCAGTAGTAGTAAGTAACTAAGTACATTTACCAAAGAACTGTATTTAAGTATAAATTGTAGGTCATTGTAATTAATAAAATGCTGATGCATCATTTATGGATTAACCTCCTATCACTATAAGATGGTTAAAATCAGACCCACCTACAGTCTGTGGGTATCAACACATTTTCGTCATAAGTTTCACCTTTGAGAATTTGTCAAACAAATCTGGACTAAACTTTGACATTTATATTATCAACAGCACCGAATGCTGCATTGTTTAAAATACACTTTTTTTCTTAGTGGAATACTTTTACTTTTGTACTTTAAATAACATTTAGAGGTTGTAATTTAGTACTTCTTTGGTACTTGTGAAGATTGTCAGTCATCCAGGTTAAGTCATCCGGCAGTTGAGTCGTGGCGACTGGACTGGTTTAGTCGAAACATTTGTGGGATGAGTAGTGAAACATTTCAAACAAGAAAGTCCAGTTGCCATGACTCAACTACCAGACAGTTTTACTTTTACTTACTTAAAAATTGAAGGTACGTCTACTTGTAGTTGAGTATTATTTTGTACTTGCACTACATCTCTGGTAGTCGCTAATTTTTCACTGACCACTATAACTTCCATTCTTCATACACTGCCATAAATAAAGTATGTGCACATTAATCAAGGTTAGATTTACTTCCAGACAAGCCAACAATGACTAATAATACAGAAACTTACTTCTGTTTAAGAGAGTCCCAGAGGACACTCTCCTTTTTTTAGGGGGGGTGTCACTTTGCCGAACTTATCATGTTGATCACATACGCATGATTAATCTCCTTGCTTGGTTCTGCGGTCAGCTTGGCCAAGACTGTATCTCTTTCCTTCCTCACCCTCAGGCATCCCATCTGGGTACACTTCTGTTGGCCACGGGGTCTGTTTGAATCAACAGGGCTCATCCAGCACATAGATATATACACAGATCTGGCCGGAGTGGACACATCACATGTTCTCACTCTGAACCACATGTTCCTTAGACATGCACAAGCTGGAACTATGATCTGAGACTTTTTTTCACAGCAATTTCTGACGTTTTTTATTGAAAATAATTTAACAGTGGCTCATGTTATATTTTCAGATACATAATTGGCCATTTTGTTTCATAGTGTTGCCTCATTCAGCACAATACACAATGTAAGCATATGTTGACTGAGATGTTGGAAAAGCAAACAGGACTAAACAGAGGTTAATGCTATTTAATGAATGTGTAAACAGTAGAGATGTCTGGAAAAGTGGACAAGATCCGAGAAAAGGACATAATTTGTGTTCAGTGCAGAAAGGGTCCTCATGGCCACAACCTTTTTTGACCTTTATATCTAGTGGCAGTAAGGGATCAAAGCTGTAGGCTGATCCGTGCAAAGCCAGCTGCTTAATACCAGTAGCACATCCGCACTTTGACAAAGTCACATTCACCCCCTGAAATGAGCCAAGGATGTGAACAACACAAGTTATCATGTAAACTGAGGAAACCATAGCAAGGGTTCACAATTATATATAAAGCCTGATGTAATGGGCTCCAGATTACTAACAATACAGCTTTCACAAGCATGAAAAACATAGTAAAAGTCTCATTTACCACTGCATCAATGCATATTGCCCTTAGGCATTTGTTCATATCAAAAACCCTGAGCATCAGCAACTTGGAAAAAGACCTACACATCAGAGCAAAGGTCAAAGCTTCCCTGAATACACGAAAAGTATGACCTGAAAAAGGGAGCTATGAATTGTTAATCAATGCCGAAGACTGGAAAAATCATGTAAGGATCACTGATGCTCAAGAGCTTCATATTTTTATTATTAGAAATGTATTTTTTATGCTCGTGCTAATTTGTGCTTGTTCAACTAAACTAATTAGTATATTGTTAGATTCAAAGAGGCATATCTAATATTTTTTTAAGAAATTACATGTCACCTAAATAAGAGAAAGAAAAATAAAATGACCAACACAACAGAGCTTTCTTCGACTAAAGTGTTTGCTTATGTAATGCTTATTAAATTCAAAATACTTCCAGATTTTTGGTTGCTACAGAGTAAAATGTATAGACGCTTGTGATTATGCTCAATTTGTTGATGCTCACAGGAAATGCAGTGAAACCTAAGGCGAGTGAGCCAGTAGCAGAGAGAGTCCAGTGACGTAGCTGAGCTATAAATACTGTCTTCCAAAGGCCATATTGACATTTAGGTCCTGATTTATCTTTGAGTTTGGATCTGGTTTATGAGGTCTTCACAACTGTTCACATATGTGATGTTATCAAAAATTTCCCTTTGGCATTGTGTGGAACAGCTATGTAATGGGCACAAACTGTTTCTTTTTTGACTTCCACAAAGAACTAATGATACAGCAGCTATACAGTGCCAAAGAGAAAGATTTAATTAGAGCACCCTTATGGTCACATTTGGCTACAGCAAAAACAATAGTTTGTGATTGACAGCAGGAGTGGATTGATAAGAATAGCTCCTGTCTGAATCACCAGTACAAAAGAAGAGCAACTGTATCAGAAAAAGTCAGATAAATTCTGTTACTATTGTTCCCAGTGTTTAGAAGATAGACTACACCTTTTCAGGATGACATACACATACAGTATGTTGCATCAAAAAGTAATCCACATACTAGATATGTTTCCAAGTAACTTTGTGACCCCATGACAGCACAAGGTAAAGAGTGAAACAACTGTCTGTACCCATTGTAATGGCAATTCAGTCAACGGACTTGTCAAGTGGTGGACAAATGACATACATGACATTAAGTGTCAGTACATCCTCATATATTTGACTTGGATCCGCTCAGTATTGATCTAACTGACAACTGTTTTCTAGATACTGTTTCCTGAAGGAAATTAAGTTGACATAAATCATAATCCTGACTTCCTTTGTAAAGCACCTACTCTTGGGTAATGTGATCAAGTCTCTGAAGGGATTTCCACCATAGGTGTATTGACATTACCTTCCTTTACATACGTGTGCAGCTGCCATTGTCAGTAATTGATAAGCAAAAGTTTTTTACTGCAAGAAGTTTGTACTGACTGCCTCCAGCCACAGCTGCTGTGGTGTGTTTACTCTCTTTTGCCTCTCTCTCTCCAGCTTGTCTTCATTATGCTGCCAAGAAGCATATGGCAATGTGCTGACATAGTAATTATATACATTTCCACCCTCATCTTTTCTTTTTCACCCCATCCTTTTTGTATGTGTTGGCTTGTACATAATACTCTATGAAGAGCATTCATGTTTCAACTAAGCATCAGACACATTTACACAATTTGCTAATTACTCAAACTCATGGAATTAGCAATTGTTGTCAACCAGTCAACGTTTGCCTATTTAAAGGGAGCAGGTTATTTTAAGGACAGATATATTTTTGTTTTCTTGTCACCAGTATATATAGAGAAGAAAAAATGCAACTGCAAGTGAAATGTCAAGAGTTAACCCTTTACAGTTAATGAGATGCACATAAGATGAGTCATTTTTTTCGTGTTTTTTTTGCTCATTTGTTTTTTAAATGTATTTGACACTTGACATCCACGCATAAAGTCTTTTCTCAGGACATGCCACATAAAAATGTGGACATACATGCTGACGTGAATGCATCGAATAAGCAGACTTTGTTACAGCTGATCCATCCAGAAGGTGGTGAATTATTCACTGTTTTTTTGGCATAAGGCCTGAGTGGGGATGAAAGGCCTGGCTTCCACCCCAGGAGGGATGAAGGGTGGGAGGGAAAACAGCTTGTGGTGATTGCCCTCTACCTCTTCGAAGCACAGAGCTAGCTTAGCATAGTTAGTGGTCTAATAGCAGTTTGTTCATTAACAGTCCCTTGCAGGGTGACAACATCCAGTCAGTGTCAATTAGACAGTAGCAGCAGAACAGGTGGTACTGTAAGTGCTGGGAGGAAGGGAATCATTAGGATGAGCGATGGATGCCAGAAAGAAAGTATAGAAGCAACACGTGAGGTTGATGACTGATGTAAAGAGCCTCAGTAAGTGGAACAGGCCTGACGAGTATTAAGTAGTATAGTCCACTCACAGCACTCCCGTAATGTGGTAAGTGGTAGGAGGAGCTATTTAATATATTTTTTTTTCCCCACTGTAAAAGTTTGTTCCAAACAAGAGTGTTTCAGATATGGTTTGTCTTTGTCGTTATTGTCATCCTGGTATACTGAGAAGCTCTAAATACAATGAGCCTCTGCCACGGGGACACTTAAGAAGCCTGTGAGTGACCCAAGATCAAGCAAAGTAAATTCAATGAAGCTGCAAATGGCATTTTCAGTTTTCATATATAGCTTCCACGCTTCCTTAGCTTCTGTGTTGGTTTAAGTTAAGCGCTTTTACTTGCAGATGTCGAAGACTCTAACAAATGTGATTCTCTGTCCCATCAGCATGCAGTGCTCATTTACTGATACTGACTTCTGAGTTAGGTGGTTTGAAACTGAGAGTAGAATTTATTTTTGTGGATTTCAGTAAACGTCCATTTCATGTTGATGAGAAATAGACCCGTGACTAGCCATATTTTAACTTTATGATAACTTGTTTCTACTACATTTTTATTCCTTGTAGGCAGAATTTTTAATTCAAATGTCTATGATACATACACAGTTTTAGACATGAACACACATATAACATACATACTGTACACAGTACATGCATTATGTACTGTATACTCTTATCATACTCTATCTCTCTAGCTTGTTAGAGTCAAGATTAGACAGATGATCCATGGTTAGCCCCACTTAGTAACTGATGCAGAAAAATGTAATAACTGTGCACATGGCAATAAAAAAAAAAAGTTTATAGTAAGATAAAAATAGTGAGTGCATAACACAATAACATGTTGATATTATGTTTTAAGCAAGTTTTGACATTTTTATAATGAGTTTTGTGGCTTTTAAAAAAAATAAAAATTAAATAGCTCAACACATCTTGTAATAATGTGACAACAAATACAAATACACTGCTTCCAGGTCTAGACAATATAATAAACAGGACTATTTTAATCCAACCATCCACCAGGTATCAACAACCATGTTGCTAACCCTAACCCATGTTGATATCTGTTACTATCCGAGCTCTAGTCTATCCAATCCAATGAGGTTATGCCAACTTACTATAGCTAAAGCGTTAACGTGAATAAAAGAAAGTTCTAAGACTTTTGAACAGTTTATAATAAATACTGTACATACTTGTACAAAATCGATTTTATTTTATTAAGGACATTAGCTAAACCTATTCATTATCCCTATGCACACAATGAAGGACCCCTTTATAGAGATACTGCAGGACCAAAGAGTGAACGTATGCAAACTATAATGCAGCAAGGAACACACTGTGATCACTTATCTATTCAGACTATTCAATTTTGAGTTCATGAACGTGTCAACACTAGGTGCAGTTACAGCTTCCATCATTTTATCATGTGGCTCATAGTGTCCTAACTTGCCATTGTTACTTCTTGGGCACATTGCAGATGGTCAGTTTCAGGGGAACTGTCACGTCTTTCACTGACTCCATTAGAATAAAAGGATGAGTACAATAGGATCATCAAACGCTGCTTGTAACAGCCAAACGAAGTTGATTAAAACACCCCATGTTATAAATGCTTTGCATTAATTAAATAGTTTGTGTGAAATACTGACATTCAGTCTTGCAGAAACTATTCTTAAGTGATTTAAGTTCAGTTATTTAATTTAAACACATTATCTCATACTATATGTATTTTACATGAAATGAGCACAGCATATCAAAGAAATATAAATGTTGCAGGGAAACAGCAACATCTGGATGGACAAAGTGCCTGTCAATACTGACAGTAAAATATTTTTACTACACTAAACCCCTGTGGACTTGAAAACTGGTAAAGTTTCTTGTTTTGTCTTTGATGGGGAACAGCAGTTACAGTGCATGGTTACTTTAAATTCATTCAATTACTTTCTAATGGATCCCAAGCATGACAAGTTTTCACAGTGGGAGAAAAAGCAACAAAAATATCCACAGAAATGTTTATCAGCAACATAATCCACTTTTCCCCAGACCATCTGTATGTTCAGTATGTTACAAACAATAATAAAATTGCCAAAACGTGAAAATACACAGCTTCTGTTTTGTGGTGCTGCAGTCCTAGAAGCTCTGGAGAACTGCATTTAGCATTTGGTGAAATGTGACTGATTGGAACATATTGAGCATACAGATGGACAGCTGAAAACTAGATTATGCTGCAGAAGTATTTTGAGAAGTGGCTATTGATGTGATTTGGATTCAACATTTTTCCACTTTAAAGATTGATAAGCAATAAAATTCATGTAAGAAGCAACTCATTTTAGAAATACTACATGCAGTGCACACCTTGTTAGTTCCTCAATTTTTTATTAGGTCTGGTGCACAGTCAACATGACTAATGATTAAGTCTCATTTTTATTTTAATTTAGACCACATGGAACATTTAACTGACTAGCATCCACTTTTATGTAATCAGCACATGACAGTAACATTTGAATGAATAGGCACACACACAATTTTAAATGACCTCAGCAAAATCTAACAAAGGCTTTAAACTTACAAATGAAGGTTGGGGTATCTCACAACCCCCCGCATACACTCGTGCATTTATAGATACACACATCTGCACAGCCATAACCCCCACAAAGAATCTAATCATTAGCAGTGGAAACATGTAGTTCACCTCCTTTGGGTAAGCGGCAACCTCCCTAAATAAGAGTCTCTATAATGGGATTTTTCTGATGGGTCTTCAATGTTGAAATTGACCTTGTTCAGCACTTTACCCTCATTTAAACCACATATCCATCTGCATTATCAAAATGGAAAGTTTTTAATTAAATGTATGGTATCACATGCAGAATACTTATCTGGCTATTTTTTTTTACATTTTCCTTTGAGCTCAAATTTCATTATCTTTGTCTCAAGAACTGTCAACACAAGATTTCACCTGACGTGACAGCGCTTTAATACTCCCTGTAGAGAGGTTGACTGCTGCTAAGATGAGGAAATTAAAACCTCACAGCATCTCACTGTAATCCTGAAAGTGCAGCGAGTCAAATAAACTGCACCTCTGTGCTCTTATAGAGGCATTGTTTTTACTTATTTTTTCCTGGAACAGAAAGAAAAGTGAGAGTATGACATTTTCTACGTTGTTAACAAGCCCAACTACATGTCATTGCCTTTGGCGATAAATGTCCTTTGTGTCCACAGAAGCCGGTGCACAACCTACGTACTGTACATCAGCTCCTAATAAAACCCTTAATTCAGAACTAGAGGGGGATAATGTTACTGATGTTTGTGTAAAGATCAACATTTCAGTTACATAAAAAGAGGACTGTTTTACATTTATAGTACTATACTACTGGAAATAGAAATAACTCCTATTTAAATTTCTAATTTAAACCAGATCCTATATGATCAGTAATGTTTCCACACGCTACCTTCACTCCTTCTAGTTCCACCACCTATCCTGCAGCCATCATAGAGGGACTATGTTTATTAGCAATAATAACATATACATATATTATTACAATAATATAATAACTTTATTATACCTTGGAGAAATATGTGTAAAGAGGCAACTGCATTTTAGGCATCACAGGTTCAGTGTCTTTTCTCTGGACACTTCCACGTGTGGACAGGAAGTGGGGGGAAACAGGAGTTAAACCACCAACCCTGGGATTGATGGACAACTGTCCTACCAACTGCGCCAAGGTCGCTCCTAAACATTTATTAATTCCATTTGTTATTATACAATATTCCATAAGAGATGATGGATACCAGTGGGCCTCCTCCTGGAATATCCTCTGATTCCTCTTTCTCCTAGCTCCACCTCTTTTCCTGATGCCCGCTGCCCTCTGGAGCATGTAAATCTCACCAGTAAATATTTCATCAGTGTCGTGCAGAGTTTCCCCCCCTCTGTGGTGAGGTTAATAGAATTCAGAGCGTGTCTTTGCCATCAGGATCCGTCTAATTAAATCAGATGAGGGATGCTTGCAGTATACACTTGCCCGTTTACCTAGTGCCACACTTTCCAAAGATACTGGAGAAAAACACAAAGAGGGGCTACCATTGATTAGTAACTGAGAGGATCTGAACCTGCTCTCAAAATAGATTCAAGACTTGGGCAGATTGTTAAATGAGAATACTTCTACTGATGGCTTAAGGAAGTGATTTTGACAAAAGTGTCCATTCTTTTTGTCAGTTTCCGAATCTGAAAGCTGCTTCTCAATTTCTCATCACTCATGGAGAGATAAAATTGATTTGCACTTTGTAGTGCAATAAAACATTGCTAAACACTTAGTTTAAATCCTGATCTTGGTTACAAGTTCTACAAACTATACTGCAAGGACAAAAACAAGTAAGCTTTTCTAAGAATTACGTAAGTACCTGAGAGATGTGTGTTCTTTTCCATGCAAACAAAAAGTCTTAGGATTTGTGGCTTGTCAGGTAAATGGTATATAAAAGGTATATTTTTGCATATAACACCAAACCAGTACAAAGTCCCTTTGTTTCCTTGTGTAAAACCTTAGTTTAGTTAGCTCTTGCTGGCAATTACGTTTTCTGTTAACATAATGATATGTTCACAATTAATGTAAATGACAAGTCTGAAGGCTGATATCTAACATATGAATGAAACAGGCAACATTTTTTTGCCCACCAAAATGTCTGAACTAAAACATTCTTCCACCAAAATATCCAATGTTGCAGTTCAACATCCAAATGAGTGACTCTGGAGCTATTAAAGTGTTGTACGGTTTGATTCAGAGATCACAGCAGACTCGGCTCACCTCCCAACTCAAATCGTTTTGGTACAATTCTTAGCTATGGCAGAATATGCAAAAGTAAACAAACAGTCAGGCAGAAGCATTTCAACACTTACTGTGTTGAGAGGAATATCCCTATCAGTGGGTTGGTCATCCATTATTAAGGCTACTATAGGTTAGGGAAATGAGTAGAGTGAAAAATTCTTACGGGAATAATCAAGCTGTTTTATTTTAGCAGGAATAATCCAAGAGAGACAGTTTTAATTTCCAAATGCCCCACAGCAGTGACCCAAAATTAATTGTTCCTTTTGCTACAGAGGGAGACCCCTTGAGACAGACAGAGGAAGAGAGAAAAAAATCCTGGGTAATTACACAAGTGTAGAGCACTTTTCTATGGAGTGGGAATTTCAGTGGCCATGGATTATGTGAGTTTAATGGAAGAGAGAGCTGACCCGAGGCTGAGCAGGAGAGAATTAGAGTGTTGACATACAGAACTGCTGAGGCTGAGAAGAGGAGTGGCAGCAGCCCAGGAAAATGAAATGTGTCTCACAGTGAAACATCATTAATAGTTAAATGATATGTGTTGTGAAAGTATTTCAATGTTTAGAAAATTTTGATTGCTAAAAATTCTGTATATATAGTAAGGTGTAGCAACAGTGTAAAATAGAAAATCTTATGCAGGCGCAAAACCCCAAAACAAAAGTCCCAAAACAATACAATTAGCCCTCTAATGGAACTTTTCCAGGATCCTAGAAATGTGGGGTTGAAATTTAGATACTCATCTCAGTTCCCAGTACCAAAAATGTACATACATACTGTAAACGAAGGCATAAAGAACCATAACACAACATTAGTTTGTCCACAAACTGTGTCCTAATCTCCTAACTTGTCAAACATGAGCTGACAGCAACAATTATTTTAAGAAATACAGGCACCAAACAAAAAAAAAAAATTTTGTCAAACACAAACAGACAAACCATTAGTCATGCTTAGTTCATTAGCACAATATAAGACTAATCAACTGTTTGTCGTCACCTCTTTGGGTGTCACTGACTCCCAGAAATTGTGTGATTGCGGCAGTATTTCACCTGTGATGTTCGGGGGGCCTGAGACTGCAAGTGCAGACAGTAAAGAGTCTGATTGCACATTAATTAAAAATTTAAGATAGGATGAACTGACTATTAAATGTAAATGCACAATTTTAAGCAAGAAAAAGAGTAAAGTTTTGCTAAAAAAAAGTCCATCTTAATTCATTCTTTCCACAGAACTGATTATCTGATCAGAGGACGATTATTTGTCATTTTGTAGGAACACAATATTGGATAAGAAATTCACGCAGTTGTCAAAAGAGGATGATAACACACAGAGCAGTGAAAGATGAAATTTCTGACAAATAACACCAGTGCCAGACCATCAGTTATATCTGATTAGCAATCAGGGAGTCTTTACTGTACTGTGGTTTAGGTTGTATTTTTTCCATACACAGCCGAGCTATGTCTCTATTTCTCCTCACTGTATTGCAAAGAGCTTCTGCTGAGACTGAACTAGTATATGCTATGGTAGTGATCTCTTCTCCCTCTTATTCTATTGTAATGCAACTTGTCATCATTGTAATAATAGATCACCCCCATTTCACACACACACACACACACACACACACACACACACACACTGTGGTTCATCCGATTAACAGTGCCACAGTCAGCTACTGTGGGACTGCCACAGAATGGTTTTCTGTGTGTTTGTGCATTAACTGATGTTTTTTTGCACAGAGTTGGCTAGGAACTCTCGGTTTCCTGCCTCTGAGTATAACTCTTTTTGAGAATGCCTCCTGGAGCCTGTAATGTACTATTGATTTGTTTAGTTAATATATTTCTTCTGTCTTCTCATCCTTCCTATCTCGAGATGAAGCCGGGTGCCAGACTGTCTCCACACGGAGCCACACCTGGGAGCGCCCAAAACCACTCTGACAATGACATGAAGCATTGGTGAAAATTAAAAAAGAGCATAGTGTATGATGCTGAATTCTAGCACCACAGTAGGGAAAAAAATAAACATTTCCCAGTGATGTATAATCAGGTTTGCACTCAAAAAATAACATGTCACATTTTCTTAGTCTCCACTGAGCGACAATCTGTGTTGAAAAGAGGAGGTGGTAATACAAGCCCACCTATCATGCCTTAGCTTGAGGCTTTTGGAGACTTTGTTTTGTCTTTTAGAAAATCCTTAAAGAGTACATGGACCCAGAGCTGTCACTGCAGCTAAATCAAACACGCCCCATTCAACCCTCTTTCCCTGAGGTGACATGATGTAAGGTAAGGGTCGAGCCTGTGTTAATAGCTTACAAATCTCTGTCTCAAAATCTTGAGTGAAATATAGTAGGAGTAGCAAGACTGTGCAGAGTGTTTCAGGATTTCCTCTAGGAGTTATTTTTACATAATCAGATCGTAATATGGCAGAGTTGGAGGGAATACAGTGGAATAATCCTCAGATAATAAGTTAGTAGTAGTGACATGCCATTAATCCAGTGACAACTCATTACTACCCATATCTCCATTTGCATCTGCATTATACAAAGTAGGGGAACAAAGCAGTTCTGCCACATCCAAACTACTACAACTGCATTAAGATAATCTGATTACACGCGTGTGAAAATGTATACTGTCAGGCTTCCAATGCAATGAATGCCAAGCATTAGTAAAGATACGCCAGACATGAACGCTTAATCCCACTGTTAGAAAAATGGTGTTTCACCATTGCACCATCTGACAATAAGGCTGAGTTGGCAGCTGCTATTCATCCTTTACTATTCAAAAGGATAGGAAATCACAACAAAAGTCACTTTACATTGTAAGGTTTAAGACATTACACAATATAGGATATATGCAGAAAAGAAAAGAGAGAGACAGAGAGAGACAGAGAGGACACAGCACAACTAAAGGAGAGTGAAGACACAAAGTTAATAACATGCAATGATGTCATAAGAGTGGAAAGAGAGATAGAAGGAGAAGAGGAGCACAGTGTAATGTAGGAGGTCCCCCAGCAGACTAAACCTATAGCAGCGTAACTAAGAGATGGTTTGGAGTCACCTGATCCATCTCTAACTATAAGCTTTTTCAAAAAGGAAAGTTTTAGGCCTATTCTTAAAGGTAGAGAGGGTGTCTGCCTCCGGAACCTGGATTGGGAGCTGGTTCCACAGGAGAGGAGCTTGATAGCAAAAGACTCTGCCTGCTAGTCTACATTTAGAAACTCTAGGAACCACAAGTAGACCAGCACTCTGAGAGCAAAGTGCTTTGCTGGGATAATAAGGTTCTATGATGTCTTTAAGATATGATGGAGCCTGATCATTTGGGGAAAAGGAGAAAAGGAACCTTTTTTAGGCAACCAAGAACTTTGTAATTAACATTATAATTTTTGTAATTTTTCTCTACAAAAACTTGTAGTGGTCATTTACATCTCATTTTAATTATTTGGTAAAACTGAAATATTTCAGCAACAAAGATATTAACTTATAAGATATTTATTTTTTCTAAATATGCAAGTTTGATGGTTATATAAATAAAAGGAGATTTTGTAATTCTACTTTTATGCAGCTTAGTATTTCTATTTTTTAACTTTTTTTGCTATGTTATAGCAGAATATCTCTAAAAACTTAATAAATTTACAATGCAATTCTTTTCCTGTCAGTGTTTGCTATATACAGTCCAGTTCATCGCTCTATTTCAGATGTCTCTCTATTTTTAATTTTTCATTAATCTCCATAAAATCCATTTAAACATTTTTTAATAGTCAAGCTTGGGGTTGCACTGCATACCATGCCTGCTCTCGACATTTCCAACCAGAGAAATGGAATGTGAAAGCTAAAATAAAAACTTCTCATTCATTTCATAGCGTCTTAGTTCATTAGCATCAAGTTAAGAATATTCCTCGGTGGCTGCAACTCAAATTAGCCTGATAGGATAATATGAGACAGGAAGCCGTCACAGAGCCATCAAAGAGGGATGTCTGAGGGTTCGAGGGGAAGTGAGGAGGGAATCATGTGGAAGAAAGTCCACTGGAAGCATCCACAAGCGTGGCGTGGCCCCCCTAACCTTTATTAACTCTCCCCAGCGAGCTACTGTATGTCGAGCAGGGTTCTGTGTGATAGCACCTGTTTTTCCACACAGGGGGGCTGGCGGTGACAAATTGCAATCGAGAGAGAGAAGATAAGGTTGTAATTGGAGTTGTTTGATTCAAAAGAAGGGGAAGAGAAGAAGAAGAAGATTAAACACCAACCAAAGGAAACATACATTTTATTAAGAGGTGATGTAAATGAGTTAGTGAAATGATAAACTTTGTTAGTACCAATTAAGCACTAGACACATGGTGTAATGCTATGTTTTACATTTGGCATTCAAAAAAAGGGCAAATTAAAGAAAAAAAGCTTTCATTATCTAGACTATGAAATCTATAAAATGGTGACAAATGGATAGGTTAATGTGTGACAGTGTGTGTCTGAGTCTATGTATTTCAACTTTGGAGGATCCCATGAAGCAATGGGGTGTGGATAGAAATCAAACTACATTAGATTATCAAGCAGTTTTCCCCCTTGTGAGTCAAGCAGACAACAGAATAAATCTAAAACACGTGATTCTTTCCCAATCTCATTTAACTCTTTTCATAACTGAGGAACTTGATGTTTTTGAATATAACTATTTCTTTTTGTGATATGCAGATTGTCTCCTGTCACAGTCATCCAGACTTATCAGCTCTACATGCTGCATGCATGAACAACATGCAAGATGCAACTTAAGTATTGCAGCAGTGGACTGTAAATAATGGTACCATCTGTGATATTTCCCAGATGTCAGTGGTGTTGCTTTAAAACCTGAAGTTGGGTTTACCCAGTTTTTTCAGTTTCATGTTTGTACTGCATTCAATGTTGTTTTACTATTCACTATTACATTTCACTATTGTGATTTGAATTTGGTTAATATTAAAGATATTAAAATTTCTGTTTTTGTAGTTGCTAGTGTTTAAATTGTAAAAAAAATCTATTAGCTTATGGGGAAAACCTTTGTCTCTGCCTGTTTTCTGACTGCTTAGTGTATCTGGATTAATGGATCTGTCAGAATTTAGGTTTTTTATTAAACTTGTAAATTCAAAGCTTTAAATATAAACCAAAAGATTGAATGTCTGGGACCTTGGATCACACATGGTTTTGAAATCAGTTGGAAGTAATTGACAAGCTAGATAATTCTTTTTGATCCATATTGGATGTATTTACTTTTCTTTTCATTGTAAATTGATTTATCACTTGCCTCTGTGTGCAGGTTTTACATTAGAAGTCACTGTGTAGCATTTGCTGCACCTTGTCGACATGAGTCATTAGGGTTCATGGATGATTTACACATTAGTTCTGTGTTGTGGAAATGTAAGTATGTTGTTTTTTAAAAGGATTATATCATTTTATTCCTTTAACCCTTTTTTTAATCAATATATTATAATTTTGCTTAAATGTATTTCTGTCCTCTTCAACGTAATACCTATTGTTATAAAATACTTAAACAAATGTGACATGGTTAAAAATTTGCTTAGCTGGTTGTTTTTTTTAGCAGGTGCCTTGTCTGGAAGTTTGGACTCTGTGTGGCATTGATCAGGTTTGTGCAACTATAAGAATTTGGTGAATGCAACTTGGAACCGTCATACAAACAAATAAATTTAGTACAAGAATATGAAAATGTTCTTTTATCAGACCTATTGTGTGGGCTGTGAAGCACCTGACCGTGCATCTTGTAAAGCTCACATTCAATATCACAAACCCTTTCACAATTGTTTGTCATAACAGTAAGTACACCAGCAAACAAAAAACATGATTGACTTGATGGAAAGTACTAAGCAACTGCTAGTACTCACAATGAGATATTGTGTGAAAACTGTCCAAGAACATCACTGTGAATGAAACTGTACAAATCTCACAGTGTGTGTGCGCGTCTGTGCATGTCGTGTACAGTGTGTATGCACAAGAGGCTGTAGAAAACCTCTTCTCTCAATGAGAGTGAGAGAGACACATGTTGAGACTGTGCCAGTACCCTGGCCAACAATAGCTATCTGATGGAGCCTTGCCCACAGCCTTGGCTTGCCCTCAGCCTCTCTGTCAGCCGGCAGAACTCTGATCAGAGCCTTTGAGCACAGAAACAAAGAGATGTCTTCCACCAATTACGTATATAACCGCTTTTCCTTTCATACACATTTCTCATCTGACTAAGCTAGATTCCTTTGGGCATTAAGTCCGACAAGGCAATCTCTTTTTATTATTCAGAGGAAACTAATTCTCCTGAGTTTGAAATCTCATGCAAAGTCTTTACTTTACAATAAACACCCTACACCACCTATGCTGTGGCATTCTGACAGTCCCATTTGGAAAACAAAGCACATGCAGAGCAACACACTGAACCTCACCACCTCGCTACCATTGATCTGTCAAAACAGCCAGCATCTCATGCTAAGTATTTCTCTCCATTAAGAAATCATGAACCATCTGCCTGCTCGGCTGAAACTGTACATGATGTGAGGGATGCCTATCATGTTATGCTTAATTAATGAGGTATGCTTGCCAAGAAATCACACCATCCCAAACAGACATTATTATGGAAATGTTCAGTGATACAGTGAAACAGGCACTTCAGGAGCATGAGTGAATGCCAGGTCTGTGTGAACTGACTCGTGTTTAAGCTGAAAAGTTGAAATGGCAGAGAATGAAAATTATGTTCAAAAAGCAGAGAAGGTGTTATGCAGAGATATTTCATAAATATAACAGTCTGATTGATGATACAGCTAGAAGAAGACAGTAAACGACAAAGGAATTCAGAGCTTCCCCAAAAAATGTAACAGAGGCCTTCAAAGGTCTGTGATTTGTCATCCAAGAAAACAGAGAAATTGGCCAGAATGGAAAACTGATGAGCACTCAAGTAGTCAATCAAAAGTAACACATTTGATTAAATTAATTATTAGGTTTTATTTCTAATGTAAAATGTATGTCCAATTCAAACTCACTTTATTTGCTGTTTAAAAACAACAGAGTGGAGATGACCAAAGTGCTCTACACATTAAATAAAAGTAACACAGTACAGAAAGGAAGTAAAACAAAAAAAGATCAAGAAAACAAGACAAAACAAGCTTAAATTAGTGGGATAACATTGTACCAAAAACAATAAAAGCAAAACCAAAGGCCAATGAAAACATTGTAAGATATTTTGTCACGTTCCAAAGCTTAGAGCTCTAGAGGCAGAAAAGTCTGTAATGTACACAAGCGCCACCCAATGGATAGCTTTGAATCAATGAACCTTAACATTAGTTGATTATGGTACCGAACTAATGTTTTCCCTTTTATTGGTATCAGTCAAGAGTCTCGCAGTAGCATTCTGTACCAACTGGGACCAAAGAGAAACAATTGTTTTATTGTCACTTAGCTGAAGATAATTCTTTGCCATCCAGCATTTCATCTTCTGGGGGAAAGTTAAGGCAGCTATAACACAGACCATACAACTCGCTTCTTTTTGTTTTTACAACTCTGAACATTGGTCCTATCTGTACTATTTATATGATAGCTCTGTGATCATCAAAGCATTATCTTAGACTTGTGGCAGGTTCAAATTATTAAAGTCTATTTCCAACCTGAAACACTGCACTCACTATAATAATTCATAGGGCCAGCCAGGTTTGAACAACTCTTACCCTCAAATAATGAAATCATCATTTAAAACTGCATTTTGCATTTACTTGGGTTTGTCTTTGTCTAATACTAAAATGTGTTTGATAATCTGAATAATTTAAGTGTGACAAATACAACTGTCTGATCAACATGGTGATACCTACAGTATTCAAATATAATGCACAATACCTCTTTCACATTATTTGAAACCAAGAGGTTATGATAGCTGCAAAACACCAACAAACCTACCACCACCACCACCAAACTTCTCCATGAAAAAAAATGTATCAATACGAAAAAAAACCCTTTTAGCAAGAAGCAGAAAATACAGTCAGGAAGTACAGGTGGGTTATCCTGTGTAAATGATATCAAGGGAATTAGCAGAAAGATTTTATCCTCAAAGAAAGAGGGGTAACAAACCTTTGAGGGCTATTCTTATAAACAAGTTCAAGGAAACCATTCCTTTTCCCTGCTGTCCTAAGTACATACAGAGAATACACTGACACACAATCAGATTTCCTCCCACACACACATACGCACTCACACGTCAGGTTAATGCAGACTGCAATGAGCCTCTCAGGAAAGAAATAGTCAGCTCCGTGAAAGCGATTAGAGCTCCCTTTGGTCGCTCTGGTGTTACTGATGATTGATGTGATTAATAAAGCTGTTGTCATGGCGCCATCTCTGCCTCTGAATACAGGCCAACAGAAAGGCAGAGAGAAAGAGGAATAGGTAGAGATAGGCACTCTAAAGGCACTCGTATATCTAACTACTGTGATTTATCTTTTCACAGCTCTGGGACAAACCGCACTGATCAGATTATTATTTTACACACCACATCACCTCATCTAACAGCACTATAGGTGTCTTCACAGTGAAGCTGAGCCACAAAATTGTCACTGTTGACTCTGTGAAATCAAGTCAAGCCAATTTGGCTAATCAATTTATTCATTGAATATTTACTCAAGTAATTAATTTAGAGCCCTTTAGCCTTCGGCTATTAGAATTTCCCAGGACACATTCTTCACTTTTTCTACATACTGTCTACGAAACCATCCAGCTCAGAATAACCTCACCTCAAGATTAAGTAATGCTTCATTTTGGTTTCCTCTAATATGTGTCTGAGTGCAGGAAATAGGGTAATGGGTTTGATCTGGATTCCTAAGGCATGCGCTAGTTATCCGTGATCACAGTGGGCTTTCACTGCTTTTCTGTCTTGCTCATAATAAAATAAAATAAAAATGATGAAACAATGCTGAAAAATAAGATTTATCCCTAAACCACAATTTAAAGTAGCAGAAGTAACTGATTGGCCACTTAGGGGCAACAGAAACAAAAAAACGTATTTAAAATACATGTTAGCTTAGTCACACGTTTACCAAACATGGAGCAATATTAACATTAATTCAGAGTTATTCCTGGACATCTGGCAAATTAAGCTTAACATTCACTCTCCTTCCAGTTTTTAGTCTCAACCAGCTAGATGCTATATGCAACAGCAGAGGAGGGAGGGAGGGTGTGGATGGAGCAGAATAGATTCAGTTAAAGTCTCATCTCTAGTGCAAGAGAACTACATATTGCAGATTTAAATATCTGGCTCTTCAGCTGCTTAATGCTCCACTATATTACTGTAGGAAACTGGCCACTAATTTTGTCTGTCTGCCATTTAGTGCTGTACAAGTAGTGTAAAAAGTTTATTGGAGCTTGTTCACTGGAAATGGGCTGCTGGAGCTGAAACAGTGCTAATGACAGCAGTGAGACTGAACCACAAAAGTTAAGTTGCCGGAGTTAAAACTAAAACAGTGAGGTGAAGGACAACAATTAAAAAGCAGTCAGTGGTTAGTTTCCCCACAAAACAACCACAGCTCGCCAGTTTCACAATGTTCTAACGGAATACGCTTGTATACACAGGCGTATTTACGATATTCATGAATAAACATCTCTCCAATCAGGCACAAATGCAATTGAAAATACTGCACTAAAACAGCTTCTTTTTTTTTAAACTTCTGTGCAAAGTAGCCTGCAGCCGTACACGTACCTCTACAGATGCCATGTCCGTTTCCTACTGTGGTGGTGAAAATACTCTGAGGGCTCAGTAGCTTGCATTCTACCTTTGTGGACCGAGCTTGATCGCTTCCGTAGATACGTAAGAGCACGCGTTGAGTATGTTGACTGGCCTCTCGCTGTTTCTTCCTAGTCCCAGGCTGTATGGTAAGCTAAGCTAACCAGCCGCTTGATCTATCTATATATTGTAGATTTAAATATCTGCTTCTTGAGATATTAAATACTTAATGAATACCACTCAAACATTAAATATCTAATAATGTTGTTTTTTTATTATCTTCATTTCCAAGTGAACAACATCATTACACAACAACATCCTGGTTATGTTTTAGGGCTCCGTCATTAAAATGTCAGTGTAGTACTGAGTGTGGATTTCTTACACTTGATTTTACTCATAACCGGTTGTGGTGCAGCTTCTGCACTCTTAATACCAGTGAGAGGGTTTTGCTGTAATTGTTGTTTAATGGACTAAATGATACAATCCTTTAATCAAGAAAAAAACAAGCCCAGAAGCAAATACAAAGTCTTACTTCACTGAGCAGGGTGAAATGGAAAGGGTTTTCAATTTGGTTCATATGTTCTTTGACATTTCAAAAACTGGGCACCATTAATTTTTTTTTTATGTTGGGGGCATTTTAAATGACTTATAAGACCTAATCCTAAAAAAGTGTTGGACAGTCAAACACTTCAGTTTGATCGATATGAGTTTGCAGCACAGAGCCGAGGGAGATAACATCATTATACTTCATAAATGGAGCCCCGCAGTGTAATTAAGTAGGAAATTACCCAGAGGTCAGCTCACACCTGGTGGAGCTGAATAGCTGGATAGCTGAGATAACGATGGGATTGTTTTAGCTTTGATCTGAGTTGTCTGTTCAGTGTGCTCCCTGTGTGCTTTTGGTTGAAAGCCGTGGGAAGCCAACAACGTCCTGTTCTGTTTTTGGCCCAGACTGAAAGTTGCTTTTTGGATTCACTGAGCCAAGGTAATTTCCCTGTAGTTTATCTGTGACCTGTCAGATTTTCCATGGTTCATCAGTGATCGCTCTATAGACAATAGGTTATTTTCATCATAGCTGAGAGGCTTCACTCTGCCTTTATACCTTTCCTATTGAACATGTGCTTTCTCCAATTCATTAGGGTTTCTTTTTTGTATTTTATAGCACTGAAAAAGAGAAAGCCTTGTCTAATGCTTGGGAAAAAAATCATTTTATGTCACACTGGAGATGACTGTGTGACTTGCTGAGCTGGGAAATGAACAAAGCTGTGCTGTTGTATTGCTATAGACTGTGGGCGGATATGATGTGTCTTTCTCTCGCCTACCAACAGAGAAGCAAACCAAATGAAAAATATCCTCTACAATGTGCAACAACATGGAAAAACACAAGAAAATTTGGTGATATTACCTCTGCATAGTTTGTTAAATCAAACATGCAGAAGAATTCTATATCCAAAAGCTGTGTTATAACCTCACATTACAATAATGCCAGTGTTTCTATGAATGCTGTCTAATATTAGATGTTTTTATTACATTATTTTTCCAATGATTATTCACTGTGAACCCCGAGGACAGAAATATTAAAGCTGTTGTCACTGTGACACAAACCATTAGACACTGGCCTGTGGGGGGACGGTTTGGGAGGCCTGAGGTCCACCTGGCTGTCAGTATAGGCCACTGGGCTAGAAGGGATAGTCTCAGAGTGGCTCTCCTCCTCCTTGTGCTAGGAAGTAGTCTTAACCATCGTCAATTATTACAGACGGCGTGACAGGCTCTGCTTCTCTGCTCTGACATGTTAATATTATGGAACTGTTAGAGATGACAATAAGCCTGGGGCAAGATGGAGACATTGAGATTTTTTTTCGCTTTGCAAGATTTGCCTATTTTTTATTTTTTTTGCTGCTTTTCCATCCATTGCCAGTGACTTTAAATAACTCATGGCCTCATTATCCAAATATGGGAACACACAGAGTAGAATATAGTTAATTAGATAGATTTTGATGTATTTATTTCATAATAAGTGTTGTTGCATTATGCAGATTATTCTGGCAAAATGGTACCAGTGTTCCTCAAGTTTGTCTAAGAAATGTATAGTGTGTCCTGAAACATTTAAACCAATGCACAGATTGAGAAGCTGTCAGAATGACTCCATCTGTCTTTTATCATTCGTTTTTGTTCCCCATAGGGAAATCTGAGAGCATTTATAATAAAAAGAGGTTTCCCAAGACTGTGTTATTGACAGTGTAAAGTAGAGGCATGGAGACATGAGGCAACGATAATGCATGAGGTGAAAGAGACACATGCATGTGTTCTAAAAACAATGGCAACTGCAGTTTGGACCATTTTACCCAGTAACCAACACAGTCAACAGTCAGAACTACAGCAGTGTCAGACACCTCATGGAGGTTATTAAGTAGTTGCTTTTTTATGCTGGAAGCTGAAATTTGCTTAAACATTGTCTTATCCTCTCAGTCATACAATACATCATAGAAAAAAAGATGTTCCTTCTAACTTCACAATTTGAGGATCTTCAGGATCGTCATGTTATTAGGTTTTTATTCAGGAATAATCTGTACACCCATGCTACAGTGCAAATAGGAACTGTCAATAACTAATTTGACAGCTTGTTAAATTGGCACCAACAGTTTTGTTGTTGCCAATTTACCAAGTCATCTCAATTTTGTCTGAATCAGGGCCCACTTTTTCTGACTTAAAACAAAGAATCCTCACAGTCCCACGAACAGAAACACATTTATGATTAATTAACACTTCTTCAATATTTGCCAGAGACTACAACATCCAACTGTTGCCTAAACAAGTATGTTAATGTATTTTGATCCTCTCATACAGTGTTTTAAATCACGTCTAATAGCTGTTCCAATCCCTTCTATAATCTTTTCCATCTCCAACACCTTACTCTTTTCCCCTGAGTTCCCCCATTCATCCTTCCAAGGACACATCCACCAGGTCATTATGGCATAAATTTGAAGTTCATACAGTATATACAGACCATAAATGTTCAAATGCTTCTGGCTGAGGGCATGTGTTTGCCCAAAGAAATTGATGGTCATTCCTCTTCTGTAGTCTATGTGCCTCTTTCACAAAATTATAACGGCACATAAACATGTGCTTAACAAAAACTAATTCACCTCTGTCATTTTCCCTATACTGTCCACCAGAGATGACCTATACCTCTGAGGCACGCAGACAAAGACCGGTGACAGTTAGACGGGTGAGCAAAAGGCGTCAGGGAGGTGGCTTATGACAGCAACACAAAAGCACTAGTGTTTAGTGAAGTAGGTTGTTTCATACATTAGGCTGCTGCTGCATCGGCCTGCCACTGAGCTGAGGTAACCATGGCAACAGGCTGCTGGGAAACCGAGGAGCGAGAGTCAGCAGGCTGGAGTCAGTGGGCCTGCAGCTTTTGAACACCAAGAGAGATTAGCTCAAAGTAAAACCCTAAACCTCACACTACATGCAGCTCAATGACGGGTATTGATGTTAGAGGAAGTGGAAAGTAAGAGCAATGGGGATACATAAAGTTTTTTCAGGCAAAGATCCAACCCAGTAGTTGACATCAAAGCACTTGCGCAAGCACATCCTCTTAAACCCAGTGCTCATGGCGGTATGAAATGTAGAAATTATGCAGAAAGCATTGAGCAGCTGAGAGCATGGATAGTAAAGCAATGAAGATAACCTATTCCAGCATACGCAAGAAATCAGCGTAAATTGCATCATTTGTGAACAGTGGATCAATCGTGGCAATTAATTATATTTTTAGGACATGTGAAACTCGTTGCCATGATGTCTATAGCAAATTGCCATGGCAGTAGGAAACAATGAGTGCAGGGCAGATAAAAGGAGGAAAGTTGTGGTTACACAACAAACCAAGGGCAAGATGTGTGGAAGCTTGATGAGATAACAGAGAAAATACAAAACACGAGAGTGAGAGAGTTGGAGGAACAAGGAGAAATAAATCAATAGGAAGAAATCTAGACAGGAGGTTGGAGAAAGACCAAAGATGAAGAAAGATATTAGAAACGTACAAGAGTAACAATAAGGCAAAGGCCGATTGATATCTAATTTCAGAGGACTTTTAGCCTAGCTAGAGAGGTCAGGGATGAAACACTACTAGAACTTTAGAAGGGAAACAAAGCAAAGCAGCATGGACAAATCGTTGGGTTGTGGTGGGGACGGTGGGTGGTGATGGAATAACGGAACAGAGATTATTTACTGAAGAACCGTGTCATGAAATAAACATGAGGACTCATCAGAGGGGTTCTCTTTACTCTCCTCCTTAATACACCTATTGAGTTAGGACATGACTCTCTCTCTCTCACTTTATGCAGTTTGTGTATCCTCCAGGGACAAAGCTCAGGCTATGTTCACACTTATGGTTGTAAAGCTGGAAACACTGTTTACATTTATAAAGTTTTATAAAGTACTCTTCCACTTTAAAACAAAAAACACAACATACAGTAAATATATTGTCTTTTTTTCCCTTTCCTTGAATTGCTGTTAGAAAATATTAAAATGCTGAATCACCATCTGGTATCAGGATCATTTTTTGTGGCCTGTGTTTGTTGAATTCAAGGGATCATAATTACTAGAGCAAAAGAAATGACACTACACTACAGGAATACATTTTCAGATGTTCCCTACTGGCATTCTTTGGTTCACTGAATATGTTTTCACATGTGCAAATAATATATCTAAAAAAATCTGGAGAATTAGGTATGAACATTGTCTGGAGTTGGTTGTTCACACATGCAGCATACAACAGGAGGTCGCCCGTGTGAGACGTGTTCCCACTGGATGAAATAGTCAGTTTGGTTTTGGTGACAGGAGGTCCCTGTTAAAGTGTACAGGAGGCACAATGTGACACAAAAAGACACAGAATTTCACACACATTTATGTTTGGTGATTGGATGGCTTGAGAAACGATGGAATTAGAAACCAAAACTGAACTTATCACTTTCTTTGGTGTATGAACACATCCATAACTAACATTCCTAAATGCTAAAACATTAAACTCAGACATAAATAATATTCCTGCTGCACATCAGTATGTTGAATGGGAATGTGCTTTTCCAAATTTGATTGAATAGCCTAGTAAAATGAATTGATACTGAATAGAAATCTATTTCTATCACATTATGCACTAAAAGGTGAGATCTGAGCTGCTTTGGGACATGATAAGAACCTGAAGTATATGCTGCCAAAGAGCTTAGTAATAAACTGATGGTTACTGATGGCATATTGGCTGATCGGAGGCAGATCGCCACCAGCTTTGCCAGGAGTAGCAGTGATTTGTTCCAGTGTCGGGAGAGAGGCGTATTTATGAGTACAGTGTGGTGAACACATTAAGCACTGTTAGATCTCCTGAACTGAAGCTGCAACACCAGGCTGACCAAGAGTCAGCAGCTCATCTAAATACGGATCAGTGTTAGTTTATGTTGAAATGTTCATATAATACAGATGTTAATATGATTAGAACAGATTTTCTAACAGATTAGATTAATGATACGCCCCAGTAGATTCTTCTTGTGCCAACAAATGGAGTGTTTAAGAGTTCCCTACTATACATATACTGTATACTTGTGTATGTATAAAACATGTCAAATACCTGTAGTTAATAGAAAAGTTAAATTTTTGTTTGTTTTTGTTACCAGTATGATACTATTTACTGCATGTCCCTCAACTATGAACCTTTGATTCACTATTGAAAGGGGGCAGAGCTATAATACAATAGTTTACTTAAAAATAGATATGGTCTGATCTAACTGGCAATTTGTGGTGTATGAATTACTCATGCTCCAACAAACAATCTGCTGAGATCATTTTTGATAAATACCGGTAGCGTGACATTTAACAAAAAAAACAAAAAAAACAGCTGCCAATAGCCATGCAGTGTGAGAAATGGCTTTGATTATGGTAAACACGTGGCTGCATGAATATGTACACCTGCACACACACACACACACACACACAGACACACAGCACCTTTGAGGATCACTCCAGTGGGGATGCCAGAGGCTTTACCTACAGGCAGGAGAACTAGAGTAAGGCAGACTGAATCTATAGCCTCGAGCTGTTTTCAACATACTGATATTACCAATGCTACCTGCGCTTCCCACACTAATGCAGAGTGGAGAAATCACTTTTACCATTCCAAAAAAAAAAAATTAAAAATCCAGATCCAGCTTTTTCTAGAAAAGGGATAATATGATAAAATTGACTCAATCTAAAACGTGAGGTTTCAAGAACTGACAAAGGATATAAACTACAAAAGGTGGATGTCTATGCTGTATATACACTAGACATATTTCAACCAAAGAAATTAATTTTGTAACTGCCTTTTTTAAAGGCAGTTACAAATTGCCTTTAAATTTTATTTATAATTGGCTTCACTAGGTCTTTTTCTCCTCTCTAGACTTTCCAAGTCTAGCTGAGACACTTTTTAATTGCAATTTTTTTTAACTGCAGTGTAGCCCAGCCCCTAAGGAGCTGTACTTTCTTCTCCCCAAATATCAATCACTTGAATGAGATTGTTCCATTAAAAGAACTTTAATGGGCCTAATCACTGAGGCGGTGAATAGTGAATCAGTTTAACAGATTTGTGTAAGAGGAGACATTGATGTGACTTCATTTTCATATGCGAGGACTTTTAAAGATGATTGGCAGGCATAGAAAAGATATGCAGATGGATTTGATTTTTCTGTCTGCCAGATGATAAAAAGCCACAATGTGGACAGAGATAACATAACAGTGTTATGAGTGCTACTGGCCAAAAGCTATGTGAAAGTATTATTTTCAGACCAAATTCAGTGCATTAAACTTTTAATATAATCCCAGAACACTTATGTGCTAACACAGCATACAATAAGTTTTCTCTGTTCACCTTTAACCTCTTTAATGACCTTTGTCTCACCATTAACCTGCCGTTTTCATTACACTGAGCTGCCACAGGTCTCTGTAGTAACACACCTGACAAAAAGTTTGAAGCGAAGAAGTTTATTCTTTAGTCTAACAATAGTCTTAACTAAACTATCCCAACTCAAGGTCAACTTACTGGTAACTTTCAACCTTGCCACACAGAAATTTTCATCTAATATATTTTTAATGCATTTTCCTTCAGTTTATGCAGCATGTGGTAGAGATAACTGTTATCCGGGGCAAAAGGACAAAGTTGGTTAAAAATGCATCACACAAATGTCAAAATCAACCAGGTTCATTCAGCTGAACAACAGAGTGTCAGGTCTACACAGGTCACGGAAGGTTTTATGTTCATGCACCCCTGCTTCCACCACTGCCTGTATTTCTGTCACTTGTCAACAGTGTGAATTATTATTTGGGAAAGACATTCCTGTGAGGTAAGAGATCCCTGGTGCTTAAAGATCGCATGGCTGGCTGTCAAGACTGACAACTTCACCTGGCTTTGGTCTAGTTTTCTGCTCGGCCATGGGTGGAAGGGGGAGGACAGAGAAACAGGGGGAGTGGAGACAGCTGATGCATATTTTATCATTGTATTGTGGACACAGCCTGCTGAGAGATGGAAGACGAAAGGTGGACAATGGCGGGGCATCATACCAGAGCTTTCCTTCTATTCTAGTTAATCCAGATGCAAAAAAATATGAGTGAGGGTGTTTTTCTCTTATTCTAGCCACACATTAATCACAGAGGAAACTTAATCCTTTTGTCAAATGTAAATAATAGTGTATAAATGCACCACCACAAGTTTGCTCCATTTGCTGGCAGAGAGACAAGCTGCAAATGTCAAAACCTCACGCAGCATTACGAATTAAACAGACATTTAGTCACCATCTGAGAATATCTGTTAATGGTCAGATCAAGCTTAATAACCACCTTCTGGTACACTCGTTCCACTCTTCCAATGGTTACACAGTACAGTCTAAATCACTGAAAATGTGGATAACATGAAAAAAGATATTAAGGTTTACAGAGAAGCATGTTTAAGGTCTCGCTTTGTTTAAAGCAAACTAGTACGTTAGTTTAAAAAATCTCCTTAAAGATTTTACACCTTGTTTTGTATATGAAAAAGATAAGGAGACAGTGCCTGTGTGTTGGAATGTTCAAAAGCTTGGGGAGGTTGCATTTTCTGTCCAATGATCCAGCATGCTCTTTGATTTAGGCATACCGAGGTCCCTGAGCATGTTCAATTGATAGCTAGTCACACTTAGCCAGGCTGTGACTCGGCTCATTTGACAATAGTTCAACTTCAGTAACCTCAGATACCAACTAAGATAGTGACAAATGGTAAACATAGCAATTTCAAACCTCCCCTCAGAAACGTTTTTCCAAATGTAAGAAGAACTAAAACCTGTATGTCAAGAGTTATATGTAACTGTATCATGTAAATATAAACAAATAGTTTGATGCCTAGAGAAGCTGGAATGTAGCATGTTTAGCATTATGTTACATCACATTCCCTACTCATCATCTGGTAAGTGAGAATACTGTTTTAGTTTTATGATATTTCATGCTGGACACATACTTCTGTTGTCTGATCTTCTCTTGAAGACGTGCCATACATCTTCTATAGGAGACAGATCTGGAGAAAGCCAAGCTGTGCAAACTGAGGCCTGGGACCAGGTTGGGTTTTTTTTTCTGTTTTTCCTGAAAACAAACTTAAACATGGACCCGTCTAAATACATTTCCACTGTCTTTCAGCCAAACTCGGCTGCTTTTCTGCACGGAATTGATGTATGACTACCTCCTTGTGTGACAGAGTTTCAGGTTGCATTTCTGAAGGCAGCAACACAATGTAATGAGAAAAAAGACTTTAAGGGCACGCGCATTGAACAGTGGTTTCTTCACTGATATTGTTCTGAAGTCGTTAAATCTTTTGAAAGACAAAATTTCTTTGCAATCTTAAGAAATATTATTGAACTGACTGACAATTCTCTTACAAAGTTAGACAAAGAGGTAGAAGCTCCTATTATACACTCACCTGTTACCTGTTAATGAATATTGTGTAAGCTTTTTAGTCTTCTGGCCTTTGCCTCAAGTATACATTTTCTTATATTTACAAAACACAATTCAGTTAGTCAGTGAAAGCACAGAAAATGTTTTCTTTGATTCTCTGTCTTTCTTTTATCAGATAAATAAAGACTATTGCACCATGGTTTATGCTCACAGTCTAATTTTATTTACCGCTTAAGTGGTCTTTGTGTTTGCTGGGCAAAGCAGTCTTCCGTAAGTGAACCTTTGGCATTTCTCAGCAGAGCACAAGGACAATTACGTCTTGGTGCCACTGAGCAGCAGAAAGCTTCTGTTCCAGTTCACATGCTCCATCCTCTGCTCCTCAGTGGGATTATGATCGCTCTGTGAGATGTCAACAGGAGTTAATGAATATCCCCTTTCACAAAGCTTGAGTAATCCTGCCAGCAAAATGCCCCCCTCATTGATAAGATCTGCCATAATACCAGAAGGGAGACCACTGGCATCTAGCTCTCAGCCACAGAGGGATTGTTCACGCTTTGATGCCCTAAGCCATATTCCTATATTTCTTTATTTTGCAACACTCTGATGAAATTGGATGCAGATATTATTGGGGGATTTATTGCTGTTGGTGGCAATGAAACAGTCTAACTCCTGCTTAATCTACCCTCCAGTCTACTTATACTGTTTTGTCTCATTTTATCAGTGTTTCTTTCTTCCTATTTTTCTCTTTTGTTCTTTCTCCCTAGATCACTCTATCTTCAGTATTCTATTATCTTCTCAAAGGTGTGAACAAGTAATTGCCACATATCCTTCATATAATCCTTTTGTGATGGGAAAGTGGATTTTCCTATGCTTTCATTGCATTTTTCACTGTGCTCTTTTTTCTAAAATTTTGGGAGACTTTTATTCTACTATGGATCTTAAAATTCATAGAAATGTAATAATCTGCTCCTGGGCTTGGTGCTGCTATACTTTTGTGTCTTGTACATGACATTCAAGTTCCTATTTCCTAAATCTCATTTTGAATCAGTAGGGCTACTGTTTGTTAATTATTAATTTTCAAACATACTCCCTCAGCATGCAGCAGTAAAGGTTTTACTAAGTGTGGAATAAAATGATAACAATCACATACATGCAGAGACCTTTTATGTAACAGAAGCATGCAATTGTCTACAACAATCAACAAATGCAGGCGCCTCAAAGCTGACTATTGTGAGTACTAATGAAAGATGAAGGAAGACTTAAATTAGTATTCTGCAAAACAACAACAGCAAGACACTTTATTTACCCACTGGTCCAAAATGTTCACGATTTTATGCTGTCATTAACCAACAGAAGAAGTAACAGCACTAGTTGGCTTTCCAACTGCAGCACACTTACTGTTTGAGCTGTTTTTTCCCTAAAAGTGCAAAAGAAAATGCAGAATAATGCACGTTTCTAAATTCATGTGAATTGGGCAGTACAACTAAAGAAAGAGTTACTTCCACTAATTGTGAAGCCAGGTGCCATTACAGCATTACAGAAGACGATGACACATCAACATGATGTGTTGAAGATAATATCTTCATAATATCTTTGTCTATGTCCAGATGCATTTCACTGCGTGTTTTACAGTGTATAACTATGTATGTGACAAATAAAGAATCTTGAATCTTGAATGAACTATTTAAAATCTCAAACAATGGAAAACTGTATGGAAAACAAGATGGAATTGTGTATCAGTGTGATGCTAAGAGAGCTAGCTTCAGCTGCAATGTCCATTCAGTGTAATGTGATCTGACCAACAGATAAAGTTAATTTATCTAGTAAATGTTCACATTTGAGAGTCTAAAGCCAGTAAATACTTGGCATATAGCTGGATAAATAGAATGTTTCTGTCCATCCATTAACTGAGTTATTAATCGACCACCACAAATGGCAATATTCAAACTAGTTTTGTTACAGTACAGAGACATTTTACGTGTTACGAGTTGAGTTTTCTCGAATTCATTCATTGTACAAGCAAGTACATTCTTCTCCCATTTGCAAAAAGCTTCACATGCTTACAGTGATAAGTGGCTTTTGCCCAATCATGTGTAGAACAACTAATGGAAAATCTTTATCAAAAACTGATTTTCTCACTGCTTCTCCTCTCAGCGTATTGTTTACAATGACAAGTTCAGGCCGTGACTATTAAACGTGATGGTCACGGCTTAATAAAATCAACATGTTCAACCTCCAGCCAACACATCCAACACATCTTAAAAACCATCCAGGGAAAGACCCTGTCAAGTGTGAGTTCTCCTAGATCATTAAGAATAAGGCTTGACCCTTTTTCCGTTCACTTCAACACATGGACTTGAATCTGCTTCATTAGGTGTCATTTTGTCAATTAAATCCCTGTCTCAGCAGGCACTAATGTACATAATACTCCAGTGATTGTCTTTATTGACATTTGTATCGGTACATTTAGCAGCTTTAAGACTCTTCTGATGAGTCTTATTACTCCTTTGAGACAAACTGGAGAAAATAATTAGTCCACATTCCTTTGGACTCATTATCACAGTCAGGTGTAGATGCTCATCTACCTTGCTATAGTTGTCATACTGTCCATTTTAAGAAGTTTGTCTTATCTGATATAAGACTACAAGAATATAGGCAAAAAAGTGGTTTGTTTTTCAGATTAGTGGCAGATCTTTAGAATTAATAGTGTGTCTAATTTCCATGATGTCTAATTTTATAATGTCTCCAGATTCGAGAATGTGTCTCATTTAACTTAATTCTTTTGACTAAGAAAGATGTATGACCATTCGCCGCTTTAGCACATAATCAGTAATGTGTAATTAGTGTAATCAATATTAGTGAAATAAATCCTCCCCATGTGGTGCCTGTGGGCTCCCCAAGCAATAACAAGGTTAGAAAAACAACATAATGCTTAACTATTTCCATGCTGGGGCACATGGAAAATGTGCATTCCTCTTTATTTTTCATGTAATCAACTATATGTTTCTTAATCTTTTGTGCACAACATACACTCTGCTGTCCTCCACACTTTCATCTTATTTTAAATAGGACAAAAAGCTTGGTATATTTAAAAGCACTCATCATTACTCTGTGTTTCCTGACTCCACCAGTGCCACAGTGGGAGTGATCTGAGTCGAGCATTGTCTGATCTGCCGCAGGCTGGTTTCCATCTGTCAGTAATAGCAAGTGATCAGAGGGAAATTTCAAGTCTTTTCCTTGCCTCTCACATCTGCTGCTAATTCACGGGCAAATTGATTCCAAACATCTCAGTACAAATTGTTTGCTCACGTGTAGTTTTACTCTCGGCATTCGGGCTTTTAAGATGCCGCAGGAATTTGTTTGGTATTAAAGCAGAAGATGTTTCCTTTGCGTGTTTTGCCTGTCTTGTTAACCTTGTTTGCGTCTGCTGCCGCAGTTCAAGAGTGCTTAGATGGAAATGAATTGATTGAAGTGCTGGGGGTCTACAGAGAAATACTCTGTAAGGTAGGACCTATAGTAAACATTAGGAAAAAACCTTGCTCTTTCTCCGAATTTAATGTTAGTGGTTTCTGAGAGAGACAATCAACAAATACCTTGAATCCAAAATTAAATCAAAATCACATATCACTTGCAAAATAGGACAGAAGAACACTGTTAACTGTTGGACTTGGTTGAACTTGGACTGACACCACAGCTCTGTAGGCTTTACCAAGGCATAGGATGTGCTTAATGAATACCTACCCTCAAAATCTCACCTCAAGTCAGTCATGCTCTGAGCAACAACTGCAGATGTAACTGTCTCCTGCTTGTACTTTCTATATAACAAGAAGTGCTGCCTTTCCTGGTACTCTGGCAGCTAAGCGTTGGTGAGGCAATCTGAGCAAAGACATGTTATACACTTATCTGACAGCATGGGCCAGAGACAGGCGACACCATCCTAACACAAAACCAACTGATTGCAACAACCCTTTATCTCCCAGTGCCCCAGCAGAACCAGACCCCTGGGTCTATTACTTTTCACTCATGTCACAGCCCCCACACTCAGTCTTGTTCAGTGTTTGTTCCACATTATAAAGAGGCTGGACTCTAGTTAGCATTAGCATCTGACTTCCATAGCTTAACATATACAGCAGCATATGTGAATAACCACAGTATTGACGAATGAAAAAATAAACAAATACATTCTTTGAGCACTGTTCTGTCACATCGAACATCCTTTGAATGAGAAATGAAGTGAATATAATCTCCCCCACCATTCAAATTAGGACGCGGAGCAATGTATGAAGTCAAAGAGTAATGAAAACTAGAATGACAGAGCAGACTAAGCTATGACTTACAACTTCTCATCCCCACTGATTAGCTGCCTGTGTGGTTAATGGAACTGAAGTGATACTGCAAAGTATTTTTAGTGGCCGCCCACAGATATTGCACATATCAAATTGCAGTAACTGACCAAAAATTCAACCCCCCTAAAGAATGATAATGCAGGATTATCTGTCACCGGTAAATAGAATTTTAGTCAAATAGACATCATCATAAACAGTACTTCACAGACTGAACACGACCTGATACAAACTACACCCACACCTACAGTATCCCACATCGACGCCCCCGACACTCATAAATGGACTGCACACACAAATAGCAGTAAAATGAAAATAGAACTAAATCAAAAACTAGAAAAAAAGTGTGAAAAAGCTAAAACTGGACACAGATATTCCACCCGTTTGTATTCTTTCCAGGTGGATGTTGACATGAGGTATGTTTTCTTGCTGAAAGCGAGGAGCACACTGAGGTGTGTGGAACAAAAGCTATGATACCCATCACCATATTTCATTAGTAGCTGGCTGTGTTTGTATAACCCCAGAGCTAAATACAAGCAGAGGAAAAAGCAGTGAAAACAAACTGCACGCAGATAGCTGAAAATTAAAGGGAGAAAAAATAGCTTTCAGGATGTTTCTTTCAGAACAGACATAATTTATTAAATGCATCAGGTGGTTTTAATGTTGTGCTAGACAGGGGTCAGCATGGGAAACATGTAATGCCGACCATGACTGAAATGCATCAGTGCATCATTGCTTGTTGTGTACGGGCCTGCAGACCTGCAGACCAGTCAGAGAACTCACACTGTACCACAATATCAACAGTTGTGGCTGACAATATGACCATACTTTATTTAGGTTTCTATTTGTGTAACAACTAAAACATGCTCATTGGCTTGGTTTTTGTTGCTTAATAGATATAATGTGACATAGAAATGTAATTTTATGGTGAAGTATGGCTGAAAGTCACTTTTTATTTTTATGAAACAACTTTTTACTTCCTTAGTCCTAAAAGTATTGAATAATTGAAGTTGTGTTTGCAGGTAGGGCAGGTACACACTATAAAGTTTGAGAACTACTGAGCAAACTATAATTGTACGCAACCCAAAATAATAACCTGTTTACTGCACCACACTATTTATAATGCATTGACTACTTACATGTCTTTCAGCATTGTTGAATGATTTTCTACATTAGGGAGACAGCATTAGTTTAATCTGCAAACACCTGTCACATCACATTACACACATCACATTTTCTGACCTGCATGACACCCCAGTGTGACACGTGGCACAGCATTACTCAGCATTACTGCTTTCTCAGGGATGCAGAGACAGAACTGCTGCACAATTCTACAAAGGACAACCCAGCCAAAATGCTGTGGTTGCACATTTTGAATGGATGTCCTGTCCGCCACATTAAGTGTCATCTTCTCAAAAGTAGCTGTTTCACTTTCTTAACTTGCCGGTGCACATCTCCAGACTTGTACCTTCCAACGTTTTCTTTCCTCATTCAGGATTCACAAAATTTACAAAAGTTTTTGTTATCTGCCAAAGCTCACGCTCCGCACCTTTCCTACTCTGTCATTCCATCCGCTCTGCCACCACTCTCTCCATTTATCCCACCTTTGCTATCTAGCTCTCTCTCACCTCTCCATCACTTCATCTCGCTTCCAGCTTCCCCTCCCTCTATCTGTATGAAGCTGCTCCAGTGTGTGATCAAAGCACAGTGCGCTAGAGTTCTTTCCTCCCTCTGTCAGAAGCAAAGAAACAAGGGAAACAAAGGCCCCACAGTAGTCTGCCACAAATAACCTCTTCACAGCACAACACTCACGCGCACAAACATGTACAGCCCCACTCAGCCTATGGCAGTGGTAAGAAAAGTGAGTACAGCAGATTTGTATGAGAGTAGCAAGTTTATGCTGCCACTTGTTGGGTCTCTATAGTGATCCCCAGCATAAAAAAGATGCAGCTTCTAATTATCTCCTATTGACACCAAATCAACACGACAGAGAGAACGACTTGACTGATAGGGAAGTCGACTGCCTGCTTCGTGGTGCAGAACGGGAATTTAAAATGTGTCACAGGCAAAATAACAGCACAAGCTGCAGAGAGACAAAATCAGACTGCAAGGATATGTGGCTATGTTCAAGTTGAACTGAAAAACATACTATTATCACTGTGCTTGGGTTTTCATACAAACATGATTTGACCACTGATTCTGTGTTTTTAAGCAGCCTTTCAGGGGAACTGTGAATGATATTCCAATTTCCCCTGAAGACAAGTACCATACAGATAAGGTACTGGAGGCAGCTACAGCTACATTTATTTAACATTTTGTTGTTCTCTTTCCTCCATCTGCACTCCACTTGCCCTCCATGACACTGACACCTCTGCACTTCAGACGACCTACATCTTGTGCAATGTATTTGCATGAATCGGTGACCACATTTAGATCAGATGCCACAATGAATGTCTGCAGGTACAGAAGCCTCTAACTGATGTCAGATCTAAACACTGGGCCCTTACTTTTGGTATTACCTCTTCCAAATTGACCTCCAGCAGTGATGGCGCTTGATTAGAAACGTCTGATGTTCTGTGTGGATGTTCATAGATGTAATGGCCAATGATGAGGGTTGGTTTACCAGTGCTGCAATTTTTGGGAGGGCGATAGAGACACTCAACTAAAAGGTGTAACCACATTTTTTTAAAACAATAGTGAAAGCCAAGCACACAAAAGCAGAGACGTCACAAACTAACAATTTTCTAATAGTGAAGCGCAAGTCACATCAGCCAGAGCTTTCTTTTCTGTTTTTTAATTCCATATTAGTGGATTGTCAGGAATTGCAGCACTGTGACTTTTGTGGTTACCCAGTCCCTGCTCAATGTCTGGTAGGCAGCGGGGAAACTGTGTGGCTCATTATCCTCCATTAGGATTTTTGGCTGAATCAGTGTGGAGGCAGCTCTGGGCCGTATAATGAGCACGGCTGAAATCACAGAGGACCAGCTGAAACTAACAGCTTCACAGAGCAGGTGCCACTCGAACACAAACCGCACTATTCTCTGCATCTCCACCAGGACTGAAGCACGCAGTTATACAGATATACACATATGCGTATCTATGACCAGTCATGTATATCCGTATATGCACAGACAAAAATAATGTAGTGGTATGCCTGCATATTGACAGAGTTGGTGGAGGAAGAAGAAAAGCGAAAAGAAAAAGACCATGTGACAGTAATGAACAGATCCAGGCTCAGTGCTGTAATGAGGCTGATGCTACCTGACGTATCCAGTGAGGACTGACTTCTTGCACTTTTTTCTTTTTTTTTCCTTTAGAAAAATGCTGGCACCACAGAGATCTCACTTACCCACAGTAAACATTTGTCACAAAGCTTTCTCGGCTGTACAAAGGACAGCAGTTCATCTGTCTTGATTTCTGTCTCTTTCTCTGTCTGTCTCACACAGACTACACAAGATTGTTTTTCAGAGGTATTGTGGTACGTCTGTGCCTGATCAGATGATATTGATGTGCTTTCCATGCCTCCAGTGTTTTTCCGTTTTTTTTTTTTTTTTAATGTCGTGTAGCTCAGAAATGAATGTAAAAGCAGTTTAGTCTGCCTCCATCTCGTTCTGTTTATCTCTCTCAGCTCACATCAGCAGATGGACTTTTGTCTTGGCTCCAAATATACATTTTGCCAGAATGGCAGTGTTCTATTGCACATTATCACACCTTCGTCACTGGAGATTTAGCTCCATTAACCTTCCCAGATTTTTTTATGTTATCAGTAAATAGTTTTCATGCTGCAGATTAATCTCTTGTTTTGTTCATAATTGGTGTCATCTCGCCCATATCTGTTTGAACAGCTATTTGGAAGCATGTAGGGATATGGTTTGTACAGTGTTTGTTTATTTGGCTGAAACGCAGCAGTATTCGAACTATTAACATCACTGACTGTGGAACATTAAACTGACCACTCAGGAAATTCATCCCCAAACACTGATTGTCCATAGTTTAAGCAACCGTAACTGGGTATGGCAAGTTTGTCATGCTTTGGATTTGGAGTGATTTTTTCTTTTCCAAAACAAAACTAAATACAATAGAAAAAGTGTAAGCACCATTTTACACATCTTTTTTAGGGGTGGCTGTAGCTCATGGAGGTAGGTGTGGGTCGTCCACTAATCCCATGGTTGGCTTTTTGATTCCTGATTCATCTGTTCCATGTGTTTTTGGACAAGACACTGAACCCCAAGTTGCTCCTGATGGCTCATTGCAATTGGTGTATGTGTCATTGACTTCACTGCATCAATTTGATTGAACGGGTCTGCCAAATGACTTAATGTAAATATCAGTTTGTCTGCTGTACATTCAAGCTGCAGACATTAGTGTGTCAGGCTAACTAGCTACATAAGTAGCTATGGTCCAACTTTTTGTTGCACCCTCATTTGAACACTTTTCAACTAGCCTAAATGACCTGCAGCCAGTACTATTTGAGCAGGAGGGTTTTGACACGACATCACAGCCAGAACACAGTTGTTGACACTTGTGTTTGTGGTGTTCAGGTTTTAGACGTGCCATAAGGCAGATATATATGGCTCACATGAAACACAGTGAAAGTGGATGCAACATCTTCTTGGCAATTGCAGCAACTGCGGCTGATCACCCCACAGCTTCTTCACTGTGGCAGAAAACCTGTCATCCATAGCAATACCTCCCTCCCTTTTGTTGGCTGCAGGCTTACAGACTGATGCACTCTGCGGAAGGCTTAGGCTGAGATCTGTTCACTAGCTCAGCTATCTAAGCGCTACAAATGACCCACAATATGCTAGAGTACCCACCAGGGAAATAAAGCTTCCAGACATGAGACTCCATCACCACTGTGCACCAGTGAGGGAAATGGAGGGGCAGAGAGCGTTTAACCATGCTTGCTTCACTGGCCTCCCGTGTCTTGTTAAAAGCTGATGGCCACTTATGACAGAAGAGATAGCTGAAATGATGGAATGCAACAGGCCAAGAGGAAAGCGGCTTGGTTGAAGAGGTCTGGGAAGTGACGGGAAAGAAGATACAAGAGCAGATGGGAGATCTGAATGGCCATAATAGAAACACGGGGAAAGTTATGCTGTGGCCACACATAGCTTGTGTGTTTAAAAAGTGTTGCCTAAGGGGCTTTGTTGTGAAGAACAAAAAAAAAAAATAGACAGAAGTGCTTGTTTCGGTTAGAACACTTACGTGTTTTGCTGCTGTACAATATGTGATTTACCACTTAGAGTGCTGCAGATACTGCATTACTTTGAAAAGTACCAAACAAACCATTTGTTTACCAGCAGCTTCCTTATATTTGCTGTTGTGGAAAACATGTGTCCAGCCAACATGTTAACAATGTAAAACTGTAGAACGCTTATAAATAGTTGTTGTCATTTTTAAGTTTCTGTATGGATTAAGAAAACAAAAGATCATGTCTTATTTTTTGTGGTTAGTGTTTTTATTTTATGACAACTAGTCTTCCTGTCTCATTTTGCCTCTTGTCTTACAATGACAGATTTCTTCTGACATTCATACTGCACAACATACTGCACTTTTTGTCTTGCTAAGTATATGTCCTATAGAATTGGGAAGCTAGAGACCACAATGATAAGTTTTGTCCTCCATTGTGTCAAACAAGCGGAGTAGTAAACAACTTTCTTCTTTTGCTTCTTCTTTATTCTGGGCAGAAAAAGTATTTTCTTCCATTTACGCAGGAGACCGTGATTGGCTCTCAGCAAGCTGTCGCTGAACACTGTCACAGCATATTTGCGTTAAATTTAGCTTTCTTCAGCTTCTTGTCACTTGTTACTCTCTGCTTTAGTCCCACTGACTGACAGGTGATGGTGAGTGGTCACTTCAGACAGAACTGGTTCCCATAGAGCTTCAAATGGTTTCCATGCAGTCAGGCTGTCAGAATACACATGTTGGCAGGGTTTTGTTGGTTGTCACCCTGTTGTGAGAAGGTCAGTACCTTGCTGGTACGCAGAGCTGTGCAACCTCGCTCTGGAACCACTCCCACCCTTATCAACCTGCCTGATAGCTACCATTTGTGACAGGATGATTTACCAAATGTGTCATGCTGGCCAGTGAAAGTTCAGGTTCAGCGTGCCCTCTACCAGGATGCTGATGGGAGGTTTACTTGCTGTTGTTTTAATTACAAAAATAAAAATCCTTTCCAGTTTTCACCCAGTATAAAATAGGCAAATGACAAAATGTGTGTGGGGGATGTCAGAAGAAAGTAAGAAAGACTACCATCAGACCATTAAACCTGATTTGAATAATAACGTATTTGGACTCTCAGCCACACTAAATTTTGTGATATGGAGCCTTGTGTCCTCACTTGTCCTCTGCTGTGACCACTGTTCCTGCGTCAGGAGGAAAATTACATTCCTGAAATTAAAGATGTCTTCTGGCGTAACATCTTGTAGCCGGTCTTTGGCCTTAGTGATGTTGCTTTACAGGAGGAGACAGCCTTATCATTGCACTTCTCTACTATAGTGTCATGTAGGATGTGCCCAGAATTAAGACTATAAAAAGCACCACCATATCACCTGTGACTTATTACAAAGACAGCAAAATGTAACATATTTGAGGCTTTTAGTTAATTCTGCTACTCCTGTAGTGAAATATTCATTATAGTGAGAATAATCGAGCAGAGGATTTCTTTGTCTCGGTCAATTAACTCTCTGAGCTCTGCTCACTAAATACATAACAAACAACATCAAAAAATAGTGAGAGGAAGGTAAAATTTTGCATGTGATCTATCTGAATAGCAACACATACAGGGACAAGTAATTAAATAAAAATTTGCAGTCTGAGTGTAGTGTGTCCCGCGCTTTAAATACAGTACGTATATTTGCACATTTGATTATCCCAAGTTCTCATCTTTATGTTCTAGGATACTTTGATGAACTTTACCACTTTTATGTGCTGTTATATGCTGATGCTTTGTCAATCTAATTATTAACAAATCAGTGGAGCTCTGGCAGAGTTCTTTGCTGATTTTAGTGCATGAAATACCACGACAGCTGCTGTACAGGGATTACAAGTGCCCAAAACCTGCAATTTGTTCTCATATTTATGTTTTTCTTCTGCTGATATGACATCTAAGTATCTGTTGCTTGGAAAGGTGGAAAATTAACAGATCTGTGATGCAGTTCTAAGGAGTCTTTTTTTTTTTTGCACTCTGTGGCTGCAAAAAAGTCACATAAGTTAAAAGTATGAATGGAGAATATTGAAATGCATGTCTTTTGTGGATTTAATGTGTTTCATGCATTAAGTTATTTAATGTTTCTTAAAATAAGAATTTGTGCTATATCCTCTATCACTGTTATTTGTGCCAAAGCCACCTCCTACTGTCACTGCTTATGGGCATTTCTGACGTCTTTCCTTTTGAGGTGAGAGCTTAGGGATTCATAATCTTGTGTTCAGCTGTCAAAATGATTTATCCAGCCAGCTGCAAACATATGGACTTCTGTGTGCTAGGTGTGTTGAGTATGTATGTGGGTGTGCAGCTGAGTGTATTTCAATGCAAAAGAGCCGCACTGGAGCTGGTGAATGCGCTCATCGAAAATATTCTCCCTTCACATGAGCCTGATTGTAATTTCAAGCCACTCAGGGATTCATCATGTGATGCATTGACTGGGTGAAGATAACTGGCCATGATCAACATACATAGCCCTGTTCTATTCTGTCTGCTCTTACAACCCACTGCTCCCTTTTTTTGTGTGTGTTGTTATGTGTTTGCATGTTCAAGAGAACAAAACAGAGGCAAACATAAAAAGAAGAGCTTATTGCTGTGAATGTTTTATGCCTTGCACATAATGACACGGTGTCATATCTGCGCCCCATAGAGGATAACTACTGTCACATCTTCAGTGACTGCGCGCACAGATATCCGCCATCCCCACAGCAAAGCCAGCTAAGCCAGGTGCCCTCGCTCCCAAAGATAAACCCCTAAAGCTTGAATGACAGGTTGAACACTTTGAGACCACACACACACACACATTCTCCCCTCACTATCCTGCCTTTTCTTCTCACAAACTTATTTACCTATCTATGAATTTTCTCTCTATCTCTCTGAGCTCAGCCAGGTCACTTTTAATTTCTGCAGCTGATGCACATTATGTCAAAGAATGTAGATTTTTGCCACATTCACAACTTGCAGCTGGTATTTTCTCCCTTTACGTGTGAATCATTAAGACTCTCTGACAACCTAGAAACATACAGTGCCTTGCGAAAGTATCCGGCCCCCTTGAACTTTTCCACATTTTGTCACATTACAGCCACAAACATGA
>JAUYWH010000002.1:6638398-6663124 GCA_034779795.1 Ctenopoma multispine
AGACTAGGACATGCTCGTCTCTGTGTCCATGTTAGAGCAGCCACTAGAAGAGAGGGAAGAGAAAGGTTTTGACATTTTGGCCTTATTTGCTTTCTTGCCCAGAGTGAGATGAAAGGACTGATACGGTTCCCATGTGTGCATGGTATGAAGCTGCAGTCAGTATGTGGGAAACAGACATTTATCTGTCTGATAAATAAAACTGAACACTGAAAAGTCGACTATAAAGCAAAGTATTCCCACAAATCATAGACTATGTTGACGGACATGTTTTCCTCCAGCTGCACTGCTAAATTGATATCAGAAACCTAATTTTCCACTTGTTTGAGTCACCTCCTGTTGTCTCATAGAGTATTAAACCACCGAGCTAACTTGCTTGAAATCCTACTCGCTATTAACACACAAGCATGGAAGAAACGGTCTTTGGAAAAGTGTGAAGAGTTTTTTTTTTGTTTTTTTTTTTTATTACATTAGAGACATTAGGATTCAAGCTGTTACAAGCTGTTATGCTGGTTAGTGGTGGGGAATGAGTTGCACCTTGGTTCTCTCTCATACAACATTCACGACAATGCAGCTCCCAGCCTGAAACAGTCGTATGCTGCCATCCAGTGTTTCCAAATGATCTGAGCATGACTTTTTCAATTTAATTTATTTGAATAGGACAATGCATATTAATTAACATATAAAGAATTGACATAAATACACCGGATTTAGCACAATGCTAATTGCTGTTTACTATCCACTGAAAAAGTTTTTTTTTATAAAGCAGTAGTCAAACATTTAGACACAACATATAATGATCATATAGAATTATAGAATAGTAGTAAGAAACGTTTTGCGTTGTGCTGAGGTAGAGTTGGCATACAACTAAAAGTTTTACATTACAGTCATACTGTATTAATCTGTATTATGGCAAGAACTCCTTGGCTAAGTAGGAAGGTCAATGAATCCAGGACAATTCTTGTGTTCTTCCTTCACAAAACCCGTCAGATACACTCCACGAGACATGCAGAGGTTGTCTGATCCCCACATGAAGAAGAAAGTATGATAGTCTACTGGAGTTTTATTTTACTAATTAAGGTCTATTTAACTAGCAAAGAAAGTGATGATTGCTGCTGCTGAGATAAGTCATCAAAATCACCAGAGCTAAACAACAATTGTTTGCTTTAGAATGAATTGTACCACGATGTGAAGGAAAAGCAGCCAACAAGTGCTCAGCATACAGTATGTGGGAACTCCTTCAGGATTGTCTATTTACCTGCATAGTGCTGCCATCTTCTGGTAGCTGTCAGACATGGCTTCACAATGTGTTCATTGTTCACACCATTATTTTTGTACACAGAGATGGACTCGATCCTAGGAAAGGTTTACTGGTGCATTATCATCCACCAACACGCAGTGGGTTGTCAGATTTTTCTGACAGGTCATTTGGCTGCTATGTCTGACCTTTGTCAATGTGCATCTCTTGTCTCCAAGCTTCAACTGTGTTAACATTTCAAGCATAAAGGTTAACAGGAGGGCTCAGGCAAATTTAGGAAAGATCTTTTCCCCTTCATGATATCACAAAGAAACAAACAGCTCAATGGAAAGATGCATCTAAAAAGCTGTCTGCAACTGATTTACAGAGTGGCGAATTATAATTAGCTTCCTAAGGTCATCACATAGGTTAGTCTGGGTGATTAGGTGGAGCATTAAGTGTGCGTTATCTCAAGTGAAAGTGTTTCAAGGCATTTTGTTGTTACTCATTTTCTCTGTGAAGCCCACATGGCCAAAGGCTTCTGCTAAATGAAGCAGTCCCATGCTTCCGCCAGCAGATGGCGCTGCAGCCTTCTCACAAAGCACTTGGAGGTATTAATAAAAGCAGTGATGATGTACTGTAGATGTAATTCAGTAAAACCCAAAGTCATCCAGGAATATGAAGTCACACAGTATCCTAGTAATTACCACAATCCAATGTCACCTCACTTGGTTTGTATCATTTCAAGTTCTGAGGTCATGTTGACTCATCATATCTGAGCTATTCTGAGATGAGCTGTCTGCCCCACGACAGATGTCCTCAGTGGCTGGCATCAGCAGGTTTCATGATGTCAGCAAAGGAACATGAGGTCTACATATCACCGCTTTATTAGAGCCTAATGTAATCAAGAGGTGCTTGATCAGCTGCAAAGATAAAGGATGTCAAAGAAGGATGTCACTATGTGCTGTAAATAACAATTGTGATGCACACCGAAACCAGCTGGAAGATCATTTATGACTCACATTACACGATTGTGTATAGGGCTGCAAGATATTCTGATTAATTTAACTGAGGATTTTGAATTTAATTGTATATATAATGAATGAGAATTATCAGAGCTTCTCAAACCTCTTGTTTTGTTTGACAAAAGTGTAAAAGACAAAAATATACTTCACATATACTTTGGCCTAAAAACACAGATTACTATTAAATATACAACATATATTACAAATATTTATATTTAAATGGATCAGACCAGTGATTTTTGTCCAGTGTTTGTGTTTTGTGTTGCTGTGTATGTCTTTTCTTTCTTGTGTATATGTACTGTATAAAGGCCCTTCTAAGGACAGGCACTGCAAACCAGCTTACACTATAAATGCTGCAGGATGTGGCATTGGTCCATGCTATATTCAGTACAGGACGTGTTTTATTAAAGAAATAAATACTGTTCTCAAGAATGCTATGACTTGCAAATAGAATTGTGAATTATGTGCCCTGTGCCATTTCTTCCCCTACCAAATAATATCAATACTGTTTTCTTATTTGTTTAAAGGTCTATTTAAGGGCAGGCAAGCAAAAATGCTTAAGCTATAAATGATGTAATATGTGGCAATGGTCTGTGCCATTCTTGTTGCTGACCTACTCAGAAAAAACGATGTCTAACGCACATAATAATGTACTTAAAAAAACACAGCTGTTCCCTATTAGTAGGTGGTTTTCTCTCGTCATTTCTCTCAAGAACATTAATAATGATGCCTGGGAGGGAGGCTGACCAAGCTCTCAGGCACTCTCTCTCTCTCTCTCTCCCCCTCCTTCCCTTTTATACCCACACCCTGGATGCAGGCAGGCGTGCACACACCGGCAGATTCATTCAGCTTCCGTATTGCTATCCCTTCTCCATCTTTGTGACTCTCTCCCTCCCTGCTTTCTCCGCTGGTGGATTATAGCCCACTGCTGTGTGGAACACCGGTAAGAAAGACTCATCTGTGCTTTAGTATGTTCTTTATTCGTCTGTGTCCATGTGTCTTTCTGTATTTCTGTTTTACTGGGAGTCAGACAAAGGACTGGGGTGTGGCTGGATGAACAGAAGCTGAATGCTGATGGCAGCAGTGAAATGATGTAAAAAGGGATGCTGGCCGATGACGGCTGTGATAAAGAAACAACAAAACAGATGTTTGGATACTTAGGCTTACTGAATAATTGAAAAGGGTGATTATTAAGTGATATTATGACATGTCAAGGCTTGGAAGAAGTAGATATAGACAGTATTTGTAGCTCAAAGTAAGAAAGAAATAATTCAGTGATTCTTTTCAAAACTGAAAATAGACTAAATCTGGCCACTGGCTCAAAATGTCTATGTCTATGTCAAGCAGACTCTATAAGGCTTCATTTACATTCAAACTAGTCAGGATTTTACAGTAGCTTGGTTTGCAAATACCTAGCTGCAGGCTAGTGGGCTTGTCACATTTTCACAGCAGTCTCTTACAGAGCAGTGGGCTCAAATGAGCATGACTGGTCCAGACTGTGCAAGCCACATTAGTCAGACCTGAGGCTAGGTCAGGAATATGACTGCAGTGGAGCCTGTGGACCATTGCCTAGATCCACAAGGCTGCAGGGGTGGATGCAGAGACACAGAGAGAGAGAGAGAGAGAGAGAGAGAGAGAGAGAGAGAGAGAGAGAGAGAGAGGATGCAGAGGAAGAGAACAAAGACCTGAGCTTTGGAGAGAAGAGCAGAGACAAAGGAAAGAACACACAGCTGGGTAAAAATAGACACATGTTAGCTACATTGGCGTTTTTGAGAAGGGAATATCAAGACAGAGGCTGCCTCCCACACATGGATGCATGTGTGGGAGGCAGCCTCCTCCCACACATGCATCCATGTCTGAGCTGCACATGTCATAGCCACTCCCTTTATGTGAAATAGTCTACCAAGATTATTTTAGGTAAGTCAGGGTCACTGAGATTTTTGATTGCTCTAGCGGTGACCATTCAAACGCTGCTACTAGACGTCTGAATAAAGTACACAGTCCATGCACCTGAATGACTGTTAACATAGGGTTGCATTATCAATACGATGGCGGACAGGAAAGGTCAAACCTGTGTGCTCAGGTATCTTTCTCGTCTTTCACAGCCAAAATGTCTGACAAGCCTGACATGACTGAAATCGCCCGTTTCGACAAGACAAAGCTGAAGAAGACAGAGACGAAAGAAAAAAACCCTCTTCCCACCAAAGAGAGTGAGTGTCTCTCATATGCATGTGTGTACTTCTAAACAATCTTGATTTCCTGTGAGGCTGTCAAAAGACCACAAGCTCAGCAAGCAGAGCAGCCAAAGATAAATTGCTGCAGCATTAACCCGTCACTGACAGATAGCAAATGAAGGAACAGCATCCCCTCAAATAATCACTAAACATGAACCTGCTGACTGACAGTTTCTTCTTCTCTCTTCTTTCCCAGCCATTGAGCAAGAGAGGAAAGGCGATGCCACACCTTGATTTCTGAGCACATGGAAAAAAAAATGAAGCTGAGATGCCACAGCAAAAAGCACTTTCCTTTGATTATCACAGTATTTGAATCTCTTACTTTGTCTTCAGAAAAGGGTGCTCTTGAGCTCCATGGGCTCTCTTACCACTTGGGTAAAAAATCTTTAGCCTGGGTGCCTATCTTACACTGTTAGCCTGTAGCTAGCATGTCTCCATTATTGCCAAACTGGGTAGTGGTGTAGTGATGTAGCAGAGAGAGAGAGGCAGGCATCCAGGCTACAGGGAGGTGGGGGGTGTCTATAGACATGGGAGCTATAGGAGTCTAATCATGTGGGATGTTTTCTTAATAAACTTTTTACTTTTCTTTATGAAATAAATATGAAGACGTGGAACCAGTCAGTCGTTTGCGTCTCCTTTATGTCAATATGCAAATTCACTGTAATACACACTCTCATGAGGCATGGACCGACCATGCACATGCCAACAAGTTACTGCAGTTTACATTTATGCAATTCACTCATTACGCATACTGAAAGACATAATGTTAATAATCACACTAGAGCAGTTCACATTCGATTTTAGACAAAGTTCACTGCACAAATAGAGGCCATTTAGTTTATTCTACAGAAAGAATAATTTAAGAGAAAGAAAGTATGGTAACCCACATTCCATATCCTATCATATATTTACAGAAAACTAAATTAAGAAATTAATGACATGACTGTAAAGTACAGTAAATAAATATAGTATTCAAACTCCACTCATTTGAATTTACTAATGGGCCTAACAAGCCACATAGCATGCCAGCATTTTGAACTCAACTAAAATACCTTAATCTGTCAGTTAATTGTTTGAAAATGAACTGGAAACTATTCTGGTTATTGTTTAGAGAATTATTAGCAGCAGCAGAAGAAGGAATCCCCTGTGCTCAATTGTTCCAGTCCCTTATGCATAAATATCTGTTCATTGTCTTCTTCTATTCTGTTTTTTTATTGTTTAGTGGTCAAATAGTGGATGAGAATTACATATTATTCAATTAAATAATAAAATAACAGATATATGCATATTAATCAATAAAGAAAATAGTTATCACTGAAAACCTATTGGGCTTCTTTATGTAAATATCAGCAGAAAAAGCAGTGTTATGATTTCCTCACACATCTAAAGTGCCATAAAAAAGGCCATGAAAAAAAAAAACGTTTAAATCTTTTAAAATAAAAAACACATATAACACACAATAACAATTAAAAAAAATCATTAGCAGTATGACAAAACGACGACTTGAATGTCAATATTTTTTTCGAATGTTTGACTTTTTGCTCAATAATCCAGGTAAAGAAATCCTAGAAGTTCTGTTAGTCTGTAGAGGAGACTTGGATGAGTTTCGAAATATTTCTCCCACTAAAAAAACTTTGTCCAGATGAACAGAATCAAACTTCTAGTATTTACTCATCTATAACTGACTTTTTTTGGACTTCCAGCAGCCTGCTGTCACAGCCTAAAATATCCGCCTGACTGGTGTCCCTGACTGGCGTCTCCGGTCCTGCCACCCTTCCTCAACCTGTCAAGCTTGTCACCTCCTGATCCTTTATTGCTCTATTTCTCTCACCTTGCACTGCCATAAATCAGCCATCAGCGCAGCCAGGATGCCCTAATGTGTCTGAAATGCCTGAAAGAAATATTTAATTACAGCAGATTTATACTCCATGTTATTCTAAGCATAGTGTAATTTACAAAATTTCTGATCGCGACAATTGCTCTGTACGTTTTAAAGTTGAGCTGGAACATTATCCAAAGTTGCATGAAGAATAAAATCTATGATACATTTTCCTCACTAGAACATAGATGTTTATGTAGTTTATATAAATATATAATTTGTCCTCTAGAAATTAAAAATAAATCCATATCTTCAAACTTCCACGTGATATAACCCTGTAAGTTTCGATGTTTATGGGACATCTAGCACCAGGGTAAATCACGCCCAGTTAGATTAGACCACCATTGTTTGCTGGTTATTAACCCATTAAATGAGCTTTCAGTCAACGACAAGTTATGAAGCTTCCCAGATTGATTTTTAATCGCTCTGCATTATTTCCCCAGCAAGGTGTTGAAGGGCTCTATAGGTTTCAGTCGTATTGCAGAATGATCGTGGGTGATGTCTAATTAGTAAGGATTATCCTTATCTACACCTCGCCTCTATTGTTCGGAGGACCTCGCCCAGCCATCCGCCCATTGTGCGCCGCGCTGAGTGAATTGTTGTTTTAAGAGTTTTGAGTGGCTTAAGGGGGATTTGACAAGTGTAACTTAAAAAACTGTAATGTTAATCATTATTAGTATGAAATGATAGAAACTGGCGTGGTGGCTGTTAATGAATGCAGTGATTGTGAATCCTAAATCAAGGAAGATCATCAGCAAGGGGGAAAAAGTGCTTAATTGTAATTGCTTACTTACAATTTTATGGTTATCATCAAAACTCTTATGTGTTTATACTCTTGTAAATTCCAGACTGTTTTCACACCAAGTTGTTTCCCAGGGAAACATCTATTATCCTATTACCACGACGATGCCAATGTCACCCATGTGTGAGGCGGTATTTACATGTATACCGTGCTCTCCTGAAAGACTTTATGGCTTTGTATTCACTGTCGTCCCCCCCACAGGACACTGGTGCCATTTCCCAAACGTTTCCAATTACACGCGAGGCCTCATAGTCGTATTCAGCGCTGTACTTATGTATTTTGTACCACAGTAATTTCAGAATTTCTCTGTTGTGGCGTCCTGTTCAAATCCAGCAAACTAGTATCAATAATACTATATGTAGTACTCACTGAGTAGTAAGTACAGTAACTTTACTGGCTTCAATTAATAATGTAATTTGTGTCCTGCCATCATTTAATACACCATTTTACGCACAGCATTTTATTGTGAATATACAGTGATTTCATTCACTAAATATGTTTCAATCCGTGGGAAAATGCGCATAACGACTAACGTCTGGGAATGACAGGTGAATGAATGAGGGGCTGTTCAATTGTCTGCCTCACTTCTTTGAAGTGCACTTTTGCACCGACGGCTCCTATTTGTCTGTAGGACGCGGCAATCAATGTCGTCGCTGACGCGTTTTCACAGCGAAGCGTTACCTGCAGGACAAATCTGTCAATCAAAGTGGGCAGACCATATAAATATCATGAGCGTGCAGTCTGGTTACAACTTCAGTTCTCTGCCTCTCTCTTGGGACTCACATCTGGGATACAGCTGCAATGGCACCACTCAACCTACTCACAGCCGTGGTTCTGTCCATGTGCTGTCATTTCCCGTTTGCATTTGCTTGGTATGTCTCTTACCTTGGTGGAAATTAATTAATAACAGTGTAAATTATTTTATGATAGTATAGCAGTTAATGCTGTTAATATAGTGATATGAGATTAACGAGGTTGTCTTGTTTTCTTTCTACAGGACCGTGAATAATTTCCTTATGACGGGACCTAAGGTAAATACATAGCTGTCTTTATGCATCTGCGCACCAGCCTCTACAGGGGAATGCAAATCCAATATATTTGTTTTATTTAATTGGCTAAAGCATCTTATAAGTCGAATGCAAAAAAAAATAACACTTTGTTTTCTCTCCCAAGGCTTTTCTGACCTACGCCAGCAGTGTGCAAGTGGGCGCAAAGAGCGGAATTCACGAATGCAAACATCAGTTCATGCTGGAGAAGTGGAACTGCCCAGAGAGCACACTCCAGCTATCCACGCACAACGGCCTTCGAAGTGGTAAGAAATGTGATTTCATATATTTGTGTAATATGCAGCTATAGCAGTTGGGTTGTTCAGTTCCAGCAACTGTCAACTTTGCAGAAGTTACTCCTCCAGTGCAGAGAAGGTTCTGCAGCGTATCGTGCGCTCTGACTTGCTTATAAGAAGGATCACAAATACGAGTTTCATTTTCATTCTGAAAACACACAGATTAAACAAACAAATGACTTGACGCGCGGTTACGCGCCTTTTACGCACCGTGTTTAAGCTCAGCTACTATTTATTTTGTCGTGCCATCTTTGGTGCCATGTCTAAAATCGTGCTTCTTTTTCCTTGTCACCTTTTTAGCCACACGGGAGACGTCTTTCGTCCATGCCATCAGTTCGGCTGGAGTGATGTACACGCTCACCAGAAACTGTAGTTTGGGAGAGTTTGACAACTGCGGCTGCGATGACTCTAGAATTGGACAGACAGGTACATACACGACCTATGAGATTCCTTCCACTACTAATGTCAAGAATTTGAAATATACATTTGCTCCTAAAAGTAAGTTAACGTGCGTGTTTTTGAATCCTCAGGTGGCAAAGGATGGATATGGGGAGGCTGCAGTGATAATGTGGCGTTTGGAGAAAAGATCTCTAAACAGTTTGTTGACGCGTTGGAAGATGGGCACGACTCACGCGCAGCAGTCAACCGGCATAACAACGAGGCTGGTAGACTGGTAAGATCTGATTTTATCATTATTTCAGCCCGTCAAGTTTATTATCACTTCTTAAGACTATGTTATCAAGGGCAGATGTAACAGACGCACATCAACTATTCCTAGTTCCCGTTTTTTGCGCATTACAAACCCCCCTGTTCATTTTTTACCATATGGGTTCAGATCCTGATGAAAGACACAACTGTGCAGGCTTAATTGATACATTTCCAATTAACACTCTCTCTCTCTCCCTCAGGCAATTAAAGATACCATGAGGAAAGCCTGTAAGTGTCACGGAGTGTCTGGGAGCTGCAGCATCCAGACCTGCTGGATGCAGCTGGCCGACTTCAGGGAGGTGGGCAACTACCTGAAGAAAAAGCACGAACAGGCCAAGAAGCTGGAGCTGGACAAGAAACCTGTGAAGGCTGGGAATAGCGCGGACAACAGAGGAGCCATTGCGCACGCTTTTAGGAGCATCCCTCAGACGGAGCTCATTTACCTGGAAGACTCACCGGATTACTGTATCAAGAACAAGAGCCTGGGAGTCCACGGCACCGAGGGCCGGGAGTGTGTGAAAAATGACAAGAACTTGTCCCCGTGGGAGAGAAAGAGCTGCCGCAGACTGTGCTATGACTGCGGCCTCAGAGTGATCGAGAAGCGCATTGAGGTCGCCAGCAGCTGCCACTGCAAATTTCACTGGTGCTGCACAGTGAAGTGTGAAAAATGCACACAGGTTGTAACGAAATATTACTGTGCGCGTCAAGAAACTGCGAGGAAGCCACAAAACAAAACGAAGCGCAGACACCACGCGCACCGGCACTGATTTATTACACTGACTGTTATTTAACCAACTGATGTTACTCTATAGACAATAACAATGTTGTTTTCATTTTGAAATACCACATCACCTGAAGCCTTTTTAATGCACTTTATCTTTATTGACTTGATTCTGTACATAAACCAAATGATGTTTTTGAGGATGTATTTTTATTATACTGTTCATAATAAATATTTATATGCTAGATGTGACTCCTTACTCGGGTATTTGTATATTGGTGACCTACTGTTACACAGCTTTAGTACAACTCAAACTGACGCCTAATGCCTCTTTTGAAGTGCGCATATAGGCGTTTCCTGAAATCATCACCCAATCAGCTTACTGGGACCTGGGGGACAAAGAACAAGAGTTCCATTTGTTCCTCACTCATATAAGAGAAAGTTGAAGCACGCCGGGTCGAAACAGATCTCTTCCCTGAGAGCTAAAGTTGTAGATGAAAATGGTGCATTCATTATTTTGGTTCCTGCCTTTTTTATATAACTTTTGCCCGACACATGCTTGGTAAGAGACTGCACTGTCTGCTCCTATATTTTACGTTTGGAGACGCAACGATAGATTGCTCTAATTCTTTATTCTGCATTTTCCCTCTATTTTCTTCTTAGGGTGGCAAGTAACTTTCTTATGACGGGATCCAAGGTAAACAGAATATTTACTTGACTTCCACTTGACTCTGAGAGGTTAAGAATAATGTTTCTCAGTGGGACTCGAGTGATAAAAAATGATTGTTACTGCCTCCCCTACAGGCCTATCTCACCTACGCAAGAAGCGTGCAGGTGGGCACACAGAGCGGGATCGAGGAGTGCAAGCACCAGTTCGCGTGGGACAGATGGAACTGTCCCGACAGCGCGACCCAGCTTAGAGGACTCAGACGCGGTAAGTCATCACTGTGCAGAATTACGATTCCTTTTTTCCAGTTTTGTGTGCGGGCTCATCAGGTCACAAGATTAAATCCACCTGAAAATGTTGAATTCATTCACTGTAGCAAGTTATGTATTGCAAACATATAATTGAAATAATTTGGGCGTATAGCTTCAATATTCAAAAAAATTGCCAATATATCTGTAGACTATAGTAGACGGTATGTTATATTATCATTGCTTATGGGTAAATTCAGGGCCTTCTGAAATTGTCCGTAGGTGTGTATGTGAGTGTGCATGGTTGTTTGTCTGTTCGTCTGTATGTCGGCCCTGCGATGGACTGGCGATCTGTCCGGGCTGTACCCCGCCTCTCGCCCGAAGGCAGCTGGGATAGGCTCCAGCACCCCCCCGAATTCGGATTAAGCGGATGGATGGATGGATGTTATGTATTCTGCCTATAAGAATCGTTGTCCACGCATATTTCATAGCCCATGTCTCCTGTCACTCGTTTAAAGCTACCAAAGAGACTTCTTTCGTCCACGCCATCAGTGCAGCAGGGGTCATGTACACCCTAACCAGAAACTGCAGTCTGGGGGAGCTGGACAACTGCGGCTGTGACGTCTCAAAGAACGGGAAAATTGGTGAGGCTCGCACCTATTATAAATTAGTCCTACTTTAAATATTACAGCATGTATAACAAGCTGCAATAGCCTGTTGAGGTAATGAGTGTTAATATTCAAGCTAAGCTTTTTAAATATGACATTTTCGTTAAGGGAGTTAAAGTAGGTGATCCGATCATGTGATTTATTAATGTGGCATCTTGTATGCAGGTGGTCGTGGCTGGTTGTGGGGTGGCTGCAGCGATAACATAGATTTCGGGGAGAGGATTTCCAAACAGTATGTGGACGCTCAGGAGACAGGTCAGGATTCCAGGGCTGCTGTCAACCTGCACAACAATGAAGCAGGGCGCCTGGTGAGTTATCTCCACACCACTTATCTGGCGTTACACACGTTTAAATCGTGGAGAGTAGCCTAAATAGCTTTCTCTATTTTCCAACAGGCCGTGAAGGCAACGATGAAGCGCATCTGCAGATGTCACGGCATGTCTGAGAGCTGCAGCGTCCAAACCTGCTGGACGCAGTTGTCGGATTTCAGAGAAATCGGTAACTACTTGAAGATCAAACACGGCCAGGCCCAAAAACTGGACATCGACAAAAAACGCGTGCGAGCTGGCAACAGCGCGGACAACCGCGGAGCCATCGCGGACGCGTTCGGCAGCATCGCTCAGACAGAGCTCATCTACCTGGAGGATTCCCCAGACTACTGCAGGACGAACACCAGCCTGGGGCTGTACGGCACCGAGGGCCGTGAGTGTTTGCAACACGGAGACGGTTTAACCCAGTGGGAGAAAAGAAGCTGCCGCAGGCTGTGCCACGAATGCGGCCTGAGGGTGGAAGAGAGGCGCACGGAGGTAGTGAGCAGCTGCAACTGCAAATTCCACTGGTGCTGCAAGGTGAACTGTGACGACTGCTCTCAGGTTATAGTCAAACATGTGTGTGCCAGGAGGGAAGGTGCTGATGGACACGTGTATAGACGAAAATACCGTGGTCCCAAATGAACTATCATAGATTTTTAGGCGTCTGTTTAGATCAGAGTTACAGGTTATCTGATGTTTGCACTTTCATTCTTTTTTTCTCCCCATGTTTTTGTATAAATGCTCGCGTGTCTATTTATGAATTGTTTAAATAAAAGTTTAAAATAAAGGATTCTAATTCATTCTCTTTTTTTATTTCAACAAATAATCAAATAACACATTTGATTATTTTACTTAATAAATCCCGGGGTCGCTGGGTTTTATGACAGGGCGCCAGATGGCGTCTATTAGAATACGAATAGAGTGAATACACTTAACAGAGGATTACATGGATAACACAGTGCTGTTCACACCTAACCGAGGTGTTGATCCAGCGTTGATCCACCATCACTTTGATGTCAACGTGTATTGATTTCATTCAAAAGGGAAGCGAGGCTTTGAAAGACAAATTTAGCAAGTACTTCTACCACTAGAAGTTAGAAGGTATTTGGCCTGACGATCCGGGACACCACCAGCCTATTCTGTTCTTTGTCACAACCCACAGACAATGCAAATGCGCCAAAACATCAGAGAGTGAGGAGGAAACGCCTTGACAAACTAGCTGAAATGTTAAGTGAACATCTGTCAGCAGACCGGGCTCCAGCTATTACTGTAAATCCAGTGAGGAGACAGTTGTACATAAGTGTGACATTCACATTAAAACTGTGAATGCAGGTTAATTTCTGATCTTATAATTTGACAGTAATTAGGTCTAAGTGGAGCCTTATCTCCGCCCATTGGCCTATATTTGTCAAAAAGAGCTATTCATTTGCCTCCTTCTTTCCTCTACCCCCTGTATTTACAAAAATCTTCCTCTCAGCTGGACGTGTCATAAATCTGCCACTGTCTCAGCTAAATGAGGTGGTCCATGCCTGGGGGAGAGAGAGGGGGTCTAACAGAAAGGGGACTGTTTTACTATGTTTCCAGACAAGTTACTATGTATTAATAAGAAACTACAATGATAATTATGAACTCTGTTATACAGCAGATCAACCGGTGGGGTGTTCCTTTTTCAGTTTAAGCCAGTGTTGCCAAGTGATTCAAATGTGACAAATCAGCTCATGGGCAGGGCTCACATGAAAGGTCAAAAGCACATTATTACACACTAACAGGCACAAACCTCAATGCACAAAACCAATGCTATATATGTGCATGTTCATTTTCAGGACTAGAAAGAATAGAGAAGTCGATTACTACACTCTCTCTCTCTCACACCAAAACACTCCCTCCCATTTGTCTTGTTTGCTTCTGGGGATGTCCTGTATTTCCCACGCTGTCCTGCTGTGTGTTAATGAAGGTTTCACCCCACTGGAGGCCCTCACCAATCCGCCCCTTATCTCTGCCCTCCACTGGGAACATTATTAGTTCCATATTGGTCCCATATGATGTTTGGCTATGCTCTGTATGTGAGGTGACAGCACAGGCTCCCATTATTGTCTGTAGTACAACATCTCTCTACAAAGAGTACTCTTAAATGAAAATGCAATCTTTTGTGTCCCTGTGTTTGCTCATGTATCTATTTGTGCACAGGTTTTGAAATTTCACAAAACCTGTGCACAAATGAACTCAGCTTAACAAGACTTAATACGTATTTGATAAGAGGTGCATACATTGCTTTATACTGACTATACTGCATTTAACTTCTCATCCCCAGTGGCAGTATCATGTTTTCCAATCAGGACAGAGGAAGAACACAGGCAGAGGGAGGTCATCTCCCACCAGGACCCCCCAGGAGGACTTATGTATTCACCCAGACATGCCTGGGGGTCTTGGGGGGATCTGAGCGTGATTGATCATTCCTTCTTCCCCACTGCCCTCCTCTCTCACCTGGGTGTGAGATACCAAGAGGCCTATGGCTGGGATGCAAGATCTGACACAGCCTCAACAGCTCCACGTTACGAATCAGAATAAAAGGCATACATGATATCTCAATGTGTCATGAATTAGACTCACAAGTTAGAACAGACAACCGCAACCACCAACAGCATCATGACTGTGGCAGAGTATCTATGTGAAAGGAAATCAGCAGGCTCTATGTTTAGAGCTAAGACACTCTGCAGAGTGTGCGCCTTCTAACAATAAACATTTCATATCCTTTCTGAACAAAGATCACGACACACCACAAGGGTGCTTAAGTGTAAGAAAGTCATTTTCAGCTCTCATTTTGTTTATGCAAACTTCAAGAGCAGCAGCGTTTTAGGTCAACAAAGAAGGCAGAAGGTCCTGCTAAACCCTTTTATTCAGAAAGCATGAGTTTTAATAACGCTCCTTCTAAAAAGGAGGTGATGGGATGGAATCCACAAAGTCTATCTGACTACATGAGGCAGGTGTGTATTACATACATATCTATCTGCTGTGATAGTAATGTTGCTTTATTTTTCAATTGAACAAGTGAGATGCCAAAATGATACACGTTTTAAAGTGCGTGATATCTTATGTTCCCCACAGCTTCAGTTAACAGGCTGTGACAAAGTAGTGATGAATAGCAACATAACTGGAGCACAGTTTATGGTGAGTCTACTGAATCTGCAGCAGGTCTTTGCATCTCTTATTTACTATTATATTCTAAATTCCAAGGAACTGATTTTCTATTTTTATGTCATTTTCAAATCCATGTCATCCAGCAAATGACTTCACGTGACCTGCAAGTGTTCCCCAATCTTTATTTCTCGTGAGTTTGACTAAAAATATATTTATATTATATTTTGCTATATATAGTTTAAAAGCTGACTGTAGCCGTGAGTGACAATAGATACATCCTCTGACACATGTAATCTACTATAGACTGAAGAAGTAAGTTTAGGCCACAATTAAAAGTAGCAATGCACAGAATAACTGTAATACTAAATATTTTCTCACAATGTTTTTATCTTGTTTTTTTATAGATTCATTACAAAGATCCAGAGAGAAATCAACAAGCAGGAGCAGAAGGGAGCCTTTGTTCCAAAGTAAGTAAACAGAGTTTATATTACACCCTCTATTGAATGTATAGCTAACTAACTTTCATATTTATGTTTTTTGTGCAGATTAAAGACACACACATATTCAAAACAAGGTAAAAGTCAGTTAAATGTGCCTATGCTACTCAAATAAAGCAATGACATATGGGCCATGACACTATTATTTTTATGGTGTAATTTGTAATAGTATTTGTACAGGACAAAGACCCTTGGGACTCTGATGAGTTTGTAAGTTATTTGTTTCATTATATTTATTATTATAACACTTTTATAAGTACAAACAAACCTTGATGCTTAATATACAGCATAGAGCAACCATGTTATGTGATCTGTATGTGCTGTGGTCAGGATAATGAAAGCGATCGTGACTATGAGAGTCCGAACCAGGAGGAAGGAGCTGATGGCTACATCTGTGCTATGACGGAGTCACGAACTGCTGAGGACAGCAACAAGAGCTTTGAAGATAACTACGAGCCCCCTGCTTCTGCAGACACATTGAAGCCACCTCGACTCCTGAGAGAAGCTAAAATTCAGGACTGTCACTTCAGAGGTAACAGAGAGTGATCATCACATCAGTGCTGTGCAGGAGGAAATGCCATGTGCTTTGAGAGTAGAATTGGTGATAATGTCTCCTAATCTATTTCTGATTTTTGCATGTGAGGAAACCCCTGTCCGCCTGAAAAAAACTCCAAACCTCAATTTCCTGTTCCCTCAAGAACAAAACATCAGAGACCTTTAAAAATGTCAGGTAACAGTAGATTTTATTACACTACACACTTGGCTTATTAATTATTTATCTGTTTTTTATTTCTTTAAATGTATTAGAAACATCTGATCTAAGCCTGATGTTAAACAGCTTTTCCCATTTCCATCACCAGTCAGCCAACCAATTCCACATATTGACAGGAGCAAGAAGCCTGGACAATCTGCCACATCCCAGAAAGACTACTCAAGGTCAAGTATGTGCTGTTGATTATGTCATGTTTGAGATGGCTGCACAATATCCAAAAAATGTTGCAATCATGTCTCCTGCCATATTGCTATTTCACATTACCGCCACTGTCCACAAGATGGCAGTGCTGCCAAGGCTCCTGGCTCTTCCACCAGCAAGGCCCCTCGACCTCTCAAACCCTCAATCCCTCAACCAATGACCCCCAAACCCAGAGATTTACCCAACAGGTATCAGAACAATTTACAACAACAGTGAGCACTTCACTCTGGGTAATTCAGTCATAACATTTTTAAACTATGTTCTATTTAATCTTTCCCAGACAAAGTAGGCCCCTTCCCTCTCCTATGCAACCAGAACCTGCTAAGGTTAACATTTCAGTACCAGGACAGGTGAGAATAAAAAGTGGAATCACAACTGGGCCAAAACTGCTGTGAATACTGTGCTAAATGGAGACTACAAATTAAGGGTGAACTTTTCTGTGCAATTAAACAAGTTGGGCACTTTCAGAAAAGAAACAGTAGATGGCGATGTTGTAACATTTACATAACAATTTGACACTTTATATCTGCTGTAATAAACTGCCTTTTATTCACTAGGTAACTGTCAATATCTTTGTTACATTTTTTTAACTATATTAATTATATATTATATAATTAGAGTAATTACTTATATATGATTAATATAACTATATGCACTTTTTGTTATTGCAAAAGGCAAATGTGAATCATTCGTTTACTTAGTCCTTACTACAACTGTTTGTGATGCATCCAGGGTTTGGATCTCAGCTGGTATGGAGGAAAGATAAGCAGACATCAAGCCGAAGTTGCTCTCAGAGAAGTGAACAAGGTCAGGTGCTGTCTCTTACAGTCTGACATCTGTCTTCTTTCTGAAGCACAGACACACACCCACACATACACACACACACACACAATATAAGAACATATACCATGTTAAACTGAGTGCATGCGTCTGTGTGTATGTGGATCTGTGCATTTTTGTGTATAAGGATGGGGCATTTGTGGTGAGGGACAGCACGAAAAGCTTTGCTGAACACCCCTACACTCTCATGCTGCTGAAACAAGGCAAGATTTACAACATTAAGATCCGTAACCAAGGCAACTCCTACTCCCTCGGCACTGGCATCAACAACACCAAGGTAAACTAAAAGATTATGATACTACTGTCTACATTGTTAAAAAGAGTGGAAAAAGTCAGTATGTTCCCTGAAAGTAAACTGAAAAGTTCACATCTTGTAGTTTGCCTCAGGGAGTGTTTGATGCTGACTTGTGCTGCACTGCATCATTAGGTCCCTGTCATTTTCTTGTGTACTGCTTTGCTATAGAGTTTCCCTGGGGTGAAGGAGATGATAACCTATCACACACACACCCCGCTGCTGCTCATTGATGCCACAGACCGGAACTCGGAAGAGCAGAACATGTGTTGTCTGCTGTACCCTGCAAGACTTTGACCAGTATGAATACCAGGCTTGAAATTGGTGTTTGCTTCTGTCTCTGCATGTTAATTTGTGCACACATATATGTGAGTTCAGAACCATTTTATGAACACCCAAACAAATGTCACAATTTCCACAATCATAAAGGTCACTGTTATGTAACTGCTCCTTTTTCGGTGCCTTCACTTGCATTTCTAGTAAAAAAGAATAAGAGAAAATAAATTATTTTTAATTGGTGATGGGGTTTTTTTCCATACACATAGCATTACCTTTGTTCTTCACACTTCACTTTGATGTCAAGGTGGCAGCTCTTGCTTTGGTGCCTCTCATATTTTTTCAAAAACGCCAGCTTGTTGGGGCAGCCAACACAAACAATCAGATCACATTGTCTCAGCTGGATTTGCACTGCAGGCAGAATGGAAATATCTTGCTTCACAACTGCCTCTGATATAAGATGTCCAGAAAAGAACATATAATATTTCACACCTAAAATTAGGTTTAGTGCTTAGCAGAAAAGTACCCAAACAATGACATTAGCATTGCATTATCTGTTTCTCTCTTTTTTTCTGTGGTATTGCAAAATAGTATATACAGTATTTAGAAGTATTTATCCATATAAACAACACAAAGACATACCTTCTCATATTTAAAAGACAGATGTTGGCAACAGATTTCTGTTTGACATCTGCTAGTGCATGTCTTTTGTTAGTAAAGGTTAAAGCTCACCTGTTGTGCTGTGATGTTTGTTTCTAGGCTTTGAGTTATTAAAGTGAGCAGATATTTATCATCACATAACACAATACAGTAAGTTGATGTGCTGACTGCCACTTTGCCCACATGTAACCACCCCACCCCTGTAAAAAAAAACCTTATTCCCCATAACAAATAGTCTTATATATATATATGTGTGTGTAAAATCCTTCAGTTAGTCGCATTTACCTGCAGAGTCTAGTCAGACAGATATAATTTATTATCACGTAACTCTGCACCACTGACAAGCAAGGCTAAGTTGTGCAGCAGTTGGTGTAAAAGAATCCACTTTCGGCTATCACAGTTCACATCTAAGAAAACAGTTTCATCATGTGCTTTGCATATTTGCAAATCAATGATCAAGATCATCCTGTTATAAATGATGTTTACTTACAGTTTTGGAGCATTAACGCAGTGGAAAGAGACAAACAGTAATACGTACATGCCAGTTGATCCATGTGGTTAGACAAGGAGTCCAGCCCTTTCAGTATGGTTTCCAGATCAGTGCAGGCAGTGGAATTAGTTTGTCCTGTGTTCATTTCCATCTGAGAAGTTCAATAAGAACAGAATACTAATAAATTATTGTTATTATTATATATTATACACAAACTTGAAATGCAATCCTGAATGAAAAAATACCCAACTAAACATCAAACACAAAGCAATAAAACTACATTCATACAATGTTAAAAAATAGGTGCCAAACAATTCAGTGTCTATAAAAACAACACAACACATTCAAATTTTTAAGTATTTATTTATTCAATTAACATCCTAACAGACCAGAACATTTTAGTATTGTACCTATAAAACGAATATTGCAAACCATCCACTGACAACGATGAACGGATTTCTGCATATTACTCAATGAAACGGCCTGTTTAATCGAACAGAAGGACGTCCAAGAACCTTCTCTAGAACAAAAAAAACCCTGCAGCAATTACAGTACAGTTCAATTTAAAACTACTTTCATAGACTTTTCCAAATACAACACTTGTGAATTGAAAACTGCAAAACAACAACATCACATCTGACTAAGTTATGTTAAGTTAGGTTAAGAACATTTGCCGTCCTCTGGCTCCTGTTCTCGGTTTCTACAAACAGCAGCTCTGCATCTCTGATAGACTTCTTCCAGTCTGAGCATAGAGGCCGCCAGCGACGGACTGGTCCGCAGTGCCACCATGTCATAAGCCATCCAGGTCAGCTGCTCTGCGGGTAGCAAGGATAGAGAGGACATCCATCAACAAATTATATTAACGTAGACTTGAGAGTGACAACAGCTTCACACCAAAGATATCATAATATTCATTTAGATTACACGGAGTTTCTAAAACACTGAGCTACAATGAAATGATACGTTAAAGGAGTTAAAGTTACACACCTGACATATTTTCGACATCTTCAATCATCGTCTCTAAATCCTTGTTCAGCTCCAACGCTTCGTGGTTGCTGTGCCCCGGAAACTGGTGTCGCGAAGACGAATCGGCCATCTATCGTTTAATTACAAACTGCCATGTTTCTTTAAACAACTTTAAACAAACAACAGCTAACACCATTAAGAGTTGTCATGGAAGAAAGAGGTAGATAAACGGTAGCTAGTTAGCTTACAGCGCTAACGTAGGCTACCGTTCGGTTACCATGGTGAACGTCAGCGTCTTAGGTTTATCTAAAATTAAAGATACTGGTTTATTAAGTTAGGTAATTGTGAAGAATACTGTTATATACACAGACTAGCTAAAACTTTTGTTTCAATAAACGTGAAACACTTACGGCAGAGGGCGTTTCTCAAAAGATTGAAAGCGTAAATCTAAATAATGTTGTGCGCGTGCTTAATAAAAAAAAAAAAAGAAAGATGACGTAACTTCCCGTAATTTTCAGATAAAATTTCACACAAACCTCTTATTCCAAAAATTTACCGTAAAATAACATTAACTTTCGGAAGATAAGAAAAAATTTTCTTGGCAAGAAAGTATAATATCAAAAATGTAAAAAAAAATGAATAAATAAATAAAAATTATAATTTGAGGTATCAACCAATTTGTGGTGAACTTCCTTAATCAATAGTCCTCATTCACATAGACCATTTACAAATATTAGAATTAGTTAAAAAATACCAAATTACTATAAATTCCTAATTAAACTGTATAGGCTAACATTACCAAATGGTTGTTATTTGCCTATTTAGCCTATTGTTACCATTCCTTTGAGCTCGGTACTTGGTAGCTCTGCTGAACTGACTGGCTAAACCTGGCTGGGAATATTTCCATTGTTTGGTTCATTATAATTATCAGACTTCAATTTGTGGCCCATGCTCAACAGAAAATAGTAATGTAATGTAACATTAATAGTGTAATATATAGGTCTATGTATATTCAGTAGACTATTTTAATTGGCATCATAAGCATAAAAAATATTACAGGTGACTGAACTCGATTAATGTCCGAATAACAGTTTCAATGGAAAATTATTTTATTGAGGGTAAACAAAAGGAACTGAACTAGCTGACAGCAGGAAAAAAAAAGAGAGAGAGAGAGAGAGAGAGAGAGAGAAAGCAGAAAGCAGGAACAGGCTACTTACCTGAGAAAACAACCAATCATAAGAGACTGGGGGCGTTTCCAGGAAAATAGATAAAGCAGGTATGACAGGTGACATCTTGACATAAAGCAAGGGCAAATAGACAAGTAAGGTATGGAGAATAGTAGCCTGTAAGGTGAAAGTTTAGAGACATTCATCTGTATCTGTAGCTCAGATATCAAATACCTGCAAAGGACTGGATTTTCGAAGACTGACAAAATTATCGTAGAAAGATTTTGCCATCAAAAGGAAGGACAACCAAAGGCACAAGAAGAGATTCTGAGAGGTGAGAAGAAATCTGGCAATGTCTTCATTTGAGGGCCAAGGCCAGTCTCCTCCTCGGTGTGGCCCACAGTTCCCCAGCCTCGGCCAGGAACCCCCTGAGCTCAGCATGTACAGTGACTGTTACTACCCTCCTCCCTCTCTGCCGAGTCCTCAACGCACCACTCCGACTTCCTACGAACTGAGTGACTACACCACCTCTTCTTCAAACCCTTACCTCTGGTTCAATGGCTCTGGGATCAACACACCACCGTATCTGGCTTCCACCGTCCCGCCTGGTAACCCAGGCCCTCCCTTTGTCCCTCAGCACTACGGCATGCAGAGGCCATACCTTGGACCACCTGGAGCTGGGGGTCCAGGAGGGGAGCTGAGCTGGTTCTCTCTTCCCTCACAAGAAGACCTGATGAAGCTGGTCAGGCCTCCATATTCCTACTCAGCTCTCATTGCCATGGCTATCCACGGAGCACCAGACAAGAGACTGACACTCAGTCAAATTTACCAGTACGTAGCTGACAACTTCCCTTTCTACAACAAGAGTAAAGCGGGCTGGCAGAATTCCATCAGACACAACTTGTCACTCAATGACTGCTTCAAAAAAGTACCAAGAGATGAGGATGATCCAGGTAATAAAAATGTTCTGAATGTCTTTTCCTATTAAAAAAGTGAATATACAATCAAATGTTTTCATTAACATTGACACTTTATTTGTATTCTTGAATGTGCTCTTGTGTTTTAAATGTGTTACATATTTTAAAACTATATTCTTAACTTTAAACATTCACTCTGATATCACAGGAAAGGGCAACTACTGGACCCTTGACCCAAACTGTGAGAAGATGTTTGACAACGGAAACTTCCGCCGCAAAAGAAAAAGGAAGTCAGATTCTCTCTCCAATAGTGATGGAGGCTCTGGGGGTCCAGAGTCAGGGGACAGTGACAGGGGCAGTCCCAAACACTCGGGCAGCGCTTCTCTTAACATGTCCTCCACGCCGGAGAGGATCCCTTCCCCTTCATCATCAGGTCCCACTCCATGTCTGAGCAGCTTCTTGTCTGAAATGTCTGGAGTGGCGTCTGGAGGAGCGAATGAGGTGGGAGGCGATGGGCTAAGCAGGCCACTGCAGATTAACCTTCCTTTAGAAGGGCCTCATAGATCTGTGCAGCCGGGAAGTTTCAGTAGCTACTCCCCCAACTCAGGTGGCCCAGAGTGGGTACCACAAGTGCCAGCTCCTCCTGTTCTCTCCTCTTCACCCACCCACTCTTCCTTGGGGTACTCTAGCCCAATCCTCAGCCAGTACAGCGGATCCAGTGGGCATTTCTACCCTACACTAAGCTCAACAGGAATCATCTATCATCGTGAGGGAACAGAGGTTTAAGAAGGGAACTGGAAATTGTACCTGTCTGGTCACTTTTGTTGTAGAGAGATTCTGTTGTGAAAAGCAATACACACACACACACACACACACACACACACACACACAGAATGTTTGTGCTGACTGAGACAGTTGAGATCACTATAACGCGTGAGAGCAGAGTAAAAAGGCTTTGATTCCCACCGTAACAGCTGACTCAGCCGCAGCCAAGCTGCGAGTGTCACTCCCTGAAACCACTGTCAGCTTGACTGTCAGTTCCTCAGTCAGCTTTTATTCCAACCAAAGCTGGTCTCTATCAGATCTGAGTCATTATTAACAGATCCTAGATGTGATCTGCTGACATCAGGCCACTTTACACTGTTACTTGATGGTATCGCCAAGACAATGCTCAGACAGCACATTTAGAAGAGTAGTTAAATTACACCACTGTCTACATAGTGTGTGTGTGTGTGTGTGTGTGTGTGTGTGTGTGATCACTGCTTTTATGGTACCAGCCAAGAGAAAAAGATAGAATGTTTTTTCTACTAATTATATGAACTTACAGTCTTGGAGTTTGATATACAAGTAGCAATTTTATTTTGTAAATATGTCTGCGCAATGTTAAATGTCTGCATTGTTTGTTGCTGCACCGGTTATTACTATATGTACAAAATGGATTTTTTATGTATGGTACATTCTATATATGTGGTGTTTTTGATATAAATAAAATGTTTTAGAGTTCTACATACATCTAATGGATTTGTCATTTTCTTTTATTCTGAATAATTCATAATTACTTTTCAGAACGATTAGCAATAAGTGTCAAACAACCCCTAAAAAGGGGAAAGTAAAAAAACAAGACAATAAGCACTTACTCACAGAAAACAGCCTTGTCAAAAAAGTGATGACCAGTAGTGTAGAACCTGCATGTTGGTGAAACCTGATCTCTGTGTGATGGATAGTTAATTGATTCTCCTTAACGGTGAAAACCCACATTCCCATGCAGTCCCTCTCCCCTACACTAAACACTAAAATTCTTCTCTGTTACACCATCTATACACAGATACTGTTGACTGCAGCTTTTTTGAGGGAAAAGGGCCAACTGTAAAAAAAAACTGTAAAGGTGATGAAGCGTAACATAACTGCTAAAGAAACACAGCTACTCAACACAATATGTTGATGTTAATTATAGCTGGAGGAATGTTACTATTAGTCATCAAACAAGAGAAAGAAAAATCTATACAAGCAATAGGTATGTTTTCAGTCAAAGTGAATAGATTTATTGTCATAAGCACAGAGAGAGAAATTCACTGTTGATGATTCTGACTGCCATTCATAAAAAGAACACAGTTTAGGACAATGTTATAATATTAAAAGTAATGAAAACATTAAAGATTATAAACTTGTACAGTAATGTGCAACCGCAATGTGCCTTTATTAAGTCAGGTGTGGAAAAATTTTGTACATTTCTACAGTACAGTAGATGGTCTGCAGTAACAACAATCTATATTGAATCCATTAAATTTGTAATATATTGCTGTCTATTATATGCCTTGATACATCATTTGTCTTTGTAGACAAATTCCAGATTCCATTTCATTTTCCAAGACTTGGAACACATTAAATTAAATTACATGTTACCTAATTGTCAGCAGAAGTTGCTTAACAGTGATTAATGAAACTTTTTACATTGTTTTACTCAGTTTTATTATGTTCTTTATTGTCATACATATATGTATTTTAAATAAATATAAACACACACTGATCGGTGTCAGCCTTGGGCCTTTATTTACCCAGAAACACAGGCAGCATGACAGACATTTACACTAAACACAGGAAAGAAAGAAAGAAAGAAAGAAAGAAAGAAAGAAAGAAAGAAAGAAAGAAAGAAAGAAAGAAAGAAAGAAAGA
>JAUYWH010000002.1:6663224-6707459 GCA_034779795.1 Ctenopoma multispine
AGAAAGAAAGAAAGAAAGAAAGAAAGAAAGAAAGAAAGAAAGAAAGAAAGAAAGAAAGAAAGAAAGAAAGAAAGCAGACTCAGAATAAGTGTAATTTAATATTCTGGTACAAATGAAAAAGTATATTAGTGGTTGGGGGTTAGGAGGTCAATCTGTCAAAATTTGCATAACTGATTTCAAAACAAATGATGAGGTTGCATAAAGTACTGCTTTATCACGCAGGTCACACTTGCTAGCATATTTGATTTAACTACGTGAAATGTAGTTCCAAAAACCTCAGAACTCATTCAGGGAATCATGACGCTGCCAAATCCATATGCAAATACAATATGTTTAGGCCAGCAGAGTGGCTCCAGAGCATTAAAAAAGACTGAAAAAAAGCGGGAGACGAACGGAGATAAAAGGTGACGAAAAAGAAGTATAGTAAATATCAGGATACTGGTGTCGAAACATGTCACACATCCATCCTCAATTATGTTGGCATGTTAAAGAATTTGTGCAGAGACGTTGTTGTTTTTTAGTTTTTTTTTACTAATGTAAAGGTGAAAGATGTGACCTCCAGAGTATGGGAAGATAGCTTTTGTGTTGTCAATCTGCTGTCTTTTTTAGACACTCTCAATGCAAATTTGTAACCGTTTATCACACCACGAGTGGGAATGACAGGGTCAGGATGAGAATGCAGAGTTCCAGATGGAGCTTAGCAGATAAGAAAAGGTCCAACCTGAGAGGTTTACATTACTGACTTCTGATGCCAAAAACATTTTATTGAAACTTGTAACATAATGCACATTTTGATATTTTGGAACTTCCCCTGTCTGTTTGTGTGTTTTTTCCTCAATCAAGATCAAGTAGAGAATCCAGTACTTGTATAAAATCAAACACCTGTTGGTTTGTTAAAAAATGACTTATTGCAGTGAAAGTGAATACACACGTACTGTTGAACACACTAGTTTCCCAGTCGGTGATACGCAGCACAGCATCCATCAATCACATGTTAGTGTAGCTATGGACCTTCCTTGCCTCAGGCATTAGAATTATTGCTCAACAGAGTGATGCGATTAAAATCTATAAATCCTCATCTCCACCTGCCGCCTGGCTCGTGGCAGGCTTCCACACACCTGTTGGACTAACGAAATGCATCACAAACACACACGCGCACACACATTTGTGGGTGTATGTGTTTGTGTGCATCTGTGCAGTGAGGGCATGCGAGCGTGTGGTGTTTATAATATAAACTCAGACATAGAACGATTACACCAGAGCTGCTCTGCATGAGGGATTTATGTTTGTGAGAACTGCCCTGATTATAGCACTATGTAAAGATTTCATACTTCATTCACTATGCAGCGGATAAAGTCCAACAGGCAGTAAATATCTTCAAGATTCCTTTAAGGGGCACATATTACTTAGGTTTGACTAACTGCTGCCTGAACAGAAGGCTAACTGTCCTGGTACCAGATTAACCCAAAACACACACAAGGACAAAAACGCACGCGCCTTCTGTATTTACTAAAACAGTTATGTGCTATCTTGGTTGTTTAGTAAACGGCAGCAGAGAACATCAAGCCTGGAGACATGTCGTCATGCCCAGTGCTCCAGCCCTCCATTACCAGCTTGCTGTTATGTGTAAACATCCATGCACACTCCAGACAAATGCATACAGGTGATGAAAGGGATGAAGTACGTCGTCCTCAGTCTGAAAGTCAGTGAACAACCTTTTCTTATTTGGTGCTCCTCAGAGGTCAGTGGAAAATGCTAGAATTCATGCAATTTCTTACTCTATTGCTTGTCCTTGGCAGTTTAGCAACCATGAAATCATCTGACTGTGACAAATTTCCCATTCTTGAATTAGCAATTGTACAGTCAAATGCCATTAATCCAAATAGCATTGCTCAATAATATGCAAACAATGCCTGAATGCCCAGACACTCGCCAAGTTGTCATCTCCAATATCCAGAGATCTCGGTCCATAGGAAAAGTTCCACTTCACCCAAATCCCATCAAAGTTTCCCACGAAAAGCAACAAAAGAGCACCAGCTCCCTCTTTGTAAAACACTGGATCCCTGTGTCTCATAGTCCAGAGAATAAGACAGTGAGAGATCTCCGCTTTCTAAACACGGTTTATATACACGATTTGGGGAAAACTGAAGTTTGAAGACAAACACAGAGCGCAATGAGAGTCTGTGTATATATGAATCATTACTATTTCACCCTAAAATATTTTCTATGTCAACATGCAGTAAACATGGTGATATGAACAGGGTTTTGCAGTGAGGGAGGGAGAAGAAGGGAGAAGGGGGGAATACTGTACGCCTTTCTGAATATCTGTTAAGCCGATTGAGGATCGAAGTAATGAGAAGCCTTTTGTAATGTAGTCGTTTTTTTTCCTTTTCCTTTTCGGGTCTACTGGCTAATGACACACAGGGTTGTGTGTGATAGCATTAGTCAGCTGTGATATAATATTGCAGGGAGACATGCCGTACTGCACTAGGTGCAGTGTGTTATTCAGTTATTTGAACTAATGAACTTAAGATGCATAAAATTCCGTTCCCTACATGTCTTCACGTTACCCAGAGGATGTATCCTAATGACTCGTGTGATCCTCAAACTTTTTCTATTGTGTCACAGAGAACTGTATTAATACCAGGGGTTAGCTGCTTCACTACTTGAAAAACATAAAGAAGAGCAACAGCAACAACTATACTATGTTGCTTGACTCACAGCCGTGCACTAAAAGCTGGTGAACATGGTAAACAGTAAACAGGGAGAATCACAAAGGACCAACACAACATGCAAAGGGCAGGGTCATATAACCAGACAAAGGCAACGGAACCAGCACTTTATTACACTGACACTATCACCTCTTTAGTTTGATGTATCCTGTGTCTTCTTTAAAGAAATAATGTAAAAAAATATTACATTTTACACAATTATATATATAAATATATAATTAAAATAATTACTTTAATCTGATATTCATGCTTCATATAAAAGTAATAATATTTTTTTGTTTTGATCCAAAAATAAACCTGCTGCACAGCGCATTCCTGCCACACTGGCAAAAAAATATTTGTTCAGTTTCTCATCATATTATGAAATGTTTCACATTATAATTAGACTTTTCTTTTGATTAAAAAAAATATTAAGTTATATACACATAGTACATATATTAGTACCCTTAATACACCACAGTTTGGATAATTGTGCTATATAAGTATCATTTATTTTTCAAAGAATCTCAAACATATTATCTTTTACACTTGTTTTTGAGAAACTATGTAAAATGTTACAGTATGTAATATTTAAGAATTTCAATTATTGCCTCTGATAATGAGTAATACCTGGCTACAGCTATAAGGGTGAAGAGAGTGTCATTATTATACTTTCTCAGAAAGTTTTAGCCAGTAATTTTTAGGCTTTTTATCACAGACTTTATGAGGATGGATTTCGGTGTACAGGGTGAGGACTATGTATTTTTAGCAGGTGGTGTGTGGACTACATTCTACGTGGCAAAGAGTGACTCATTTATTTCTATTAACTGTCTGAAAGTGAATCAGATAGCATGAGGGAAATCCGAATTGCGCAAAAAAAAGATGAATGAGAATCAAACATGAATAGCTTGGTTTCCAGTCTGCTAATGTGACTATTAACCTTCAGACACAAGCCGTCCTTTAACAACTGTGCCTCAGGCAGATAAGGCATAAGATCATGTTCACAATAATAATAGCTGATTTAGCACAGACCTGAAGAAAGTTGTTTTTTGCATCAAATCGCTACAAGACAATAATGCAAAGTTGTAGCGTTGGAACAGTAACCCAAGTTTCACTGTTTCATTGTTCCTTTTGTTTTCTTATTTTTGTTTTGACCAGAACATATTCCTAGGTATTACAATTATGACTTGTACTTAATACATGGTTATTTAAAGATTTACAAAAACGTTACTAGGTTTATTAAAGTTTAACCATAGATTCAACATTGTAAAAGTTGGCTTCAGGCTTTCAGATTTTGTCACTGATAACCATTACAGTTGTAACTGCTGTACACATGTATGCTAAACAGGCACGGACTGGGACTTCAGCACTGACCACACTGATAAATCAAAGGACTCACCGCCATGCATGGACTCAGTAGAGCTTTTCAAAACTACCGGCAATCCAACATGTTGTAAACAAGCAGAAACGCTGTTACTGCTAGAAATTTACACAAGGCTCTTTAAAGCCTTATAATGGAACAAAGGGAGAGATATTAACGGCTTCAGCTGCACATTAGAAACTACTAAGCAGATCAAACACTTTGGTGCCACTATTTTCACATTTTGTAGCATGATTAACTTATCAAATCAAATGTAACGTAGTAGTGTAGTGTGTTTTTTTTAACCAGATAGAGACAATACATTTCACCACAGATAGCATCGCTCGTAATTATGAAGTTTTGCATCTGAAGCCATTCTGTTACTGTTGGTTCCTGAGGGTTACCCCTGATGGATTGCATGTCACATCTACTTTGTGAATAACAGTAACTGTCCCAACGAAACTGTCGGTCTCGCATGCTTGGAGACATCAGACAGGTACATGATGTCTTCCAAAACCCTCATAGCCAGTGTGTTATGACACACTGCTCTGACTCCAGTGACAAAAACAAGGTGTGTTTTTTAAGTACCTATCTAACTACTGGTTAGATAGTACTGATAGGGATTTTCCAGTAGCCATTTAGACTCCTAGGGCTATATCAAAAATAATAAGTAAAAAGAGTATATATTAGATAAGATTATATTAGAACTCAGTAATATATGTCCTCCTGTCAGCACGTTTGACATGAGTATGATCAATAGAGTAGGCATTTTGAGCATGTGTGTGTGTTAAAAAAATGTTTTTGATCATTTTGATTGCTGAAGTTAAAATGCTTAACATTTGCCAGCAGTTTAGCTCATCTGGCAAAAAACACAGCTTCTTTTAATGATTCATTGAGTTTGAACGCGAATGAAGCGTGTCATGAAACTTTTAAATGCTCATTGCGAATGACTAAGGAATGGCTTTACGTTGGTAATAATGAATATTTTTGCACTTTAGCACAAAACTATATGTTCTTTTTTGTTTTCATCCAAACAGATAAGAGCCTTAAATTTCAATCCATAAGGTACTGTACATACACATGAAGTAAAGTGGTGCTGTCTAGATCCAATAAATTCTACGAAAAGTTATGTTTGTCATCCTGGTTTCTTAGAATGCACAGTGCATTTTAGGGAAGTGAAGTGTTTGCAGTAGCTCCAAGCTACAGAGACTTTTATGTGGGTAGAACCCCTCAACAAAGAAGTGTAATCTGACCTTAACTGACAATGCAAATAGCTCAGCTACTACAAGCATATATAGCCACTGAGTAATGTCACAGCTTAACACTTTCATCCATTTAAGCTTATTTAGGCGACTGTAAGACTGTTTGACAGCAGTTGGTGCAAAACAGACCTTTTCTTTTCAGAGAAATATACTATAGGAAATTCTAGCTACTTGTCTTTCTATGACTTTTTAAGCTGGGTGTGATGTGCTGGAAAAGGTCTCTTGAGAGGAAAGAGTTCATCTAGTGGTCGCAGAAAGAACTGTTCAAGTTTACTTAATACTGTATATAATTCAAAGATACTGCTGCAGATTAGTAAAGCATGTACATGTTCAGTGTTATATTCGTGTGTGAGTTTATATACAATATATGTCAGTCTCTTTCATTATTTATTTATATTGGCGCACTGCATTAACAGATTACCATGCTACTAGATGTGTTAATGACGATACAAAAGCCACTGTCTGTCTGCTTTTTCATCCCTTTGCAGATCGGTGACAATGAGAATCAATAGCAGTTAATTGCCTTCTTTGTCCTTGTGAAGTGAAGGTTTCACACATAACTACACCGCACAGATAATCAATCCGCTGGAAGACAAGACTCCTTATATGGTGGCCACTTACTGTTTGTAACGAAACACAATCAAGCTTAGTATATACAGATGTTATAGAGTATAATCAACACAGTTACATTTGGGCTGAGAGATTGATCATTTCTGTGTTTTTCTTTTTTAGTGCTATAGTGCAATTTTATGATCCCCGATTGAATATTGATCACAATACTGTTGACTGAAGAGGGATTTGATTGATTTGACTTTGTGGGTGGGCTGACTGATGATAATTTAATCATCCAGAGCGTAGGATAACATCTGTATACTATACACTGAAATGCTATTATCATCTATATGCTTCCATAATTACTGATTTCACGTATTACATGCAGAAGAGGAGGCTGAGAAAGTGGAGTGTGGGAAGGGTAAGAGAATTATTCGTAGATGTCCAGTAAAGTGCAGGAATACAAGAATGGTGGCAACAAGGAAAAGACTCATAAAGAGAACAGCAGGGAAAACAAGCAACTGGATTTACTTCTCACATGACAATCATTTCCCAAGATATAATATGCAAGGCCACTTAGGACTCCTCACACCCACACACACCTAGCCTACTGTTTATTAAATAGCAAGCTGACATTCAAAAGTAATACTCTCTGAGCCCTACACAAATCCTTACAGCAGACAGAATATGCAGAATAGACATATATAAATCTGTACAAAATCCTCTCACCTATTAGGTTTGACATGGAGATTGAAAAACAACATAAGAAACCTACAACCAAGTTGAGAAAATGGTTTTTGTCTGCGGTGTTGCTGAGTTCAATTTGCTGAAGAACTAAATTTCCTTTGTAAAGCCAAATAAACCACATGCTGTGTGTATGTATGTTTTTTTCACATTGCAGGGATAATGCATCACTTCCACGACGTGGAATTTATATATTCAGCACATTCATGTGGGAGAACTAGCAAGAAAAAAATTATTTGTTCCTGTCTGCCCACAGACACTAAGAAAGAGGGATTGTGTCTACAAAGGGGAAAAAGCCTTGACAAGGACTAAGTGAGTTTTAATGTCCATTATTCAGTAATTGGTTGTTTAACTAAACTTCCATCCAAAGTCATTACACATCCAAGAAAAAACTGCGTCGCCAACCATTCTTACTCTAGTGCATCTTTGAAATCTCCCCAGGCAAGATACACAGCCTCTGCCTTTTGAACCTTCATTTTCTGTTTGGACTTTTCTCCATCTATCCTCTTGTCCTCTCAAGGGTTGCAGGGGTGTTGCAGCCTATTTCAGCTGTAATTGGGGGACAGGCAGGGTAAACCCTGGATAGTTCGTCGGCCGATCACAGGGCTGACATATAGAGAACGTGCAAACTCTATACAGAAAGGCCCCCGGGCTGACCCATGGATTCGAACCCTGGTTCCTCTTGCTGTGAGGTGACAGTGCTAACTACACCACCGTGCCACCCGACTCTCCTCCAATTCCTGAATAAATCAACTGATGCATACTAACTGCTCTGTCTTCATGCCTGTGGCAAGAGAACTGGTGTGTGTGCAGATGTGCATGATTGTATGTTAGGGGGTGGAGGAGCCTCTGCTGGTCCATCTACACAGATGAGTTGTTCCTACAATTACTACAGGGAAGAAAAAAAATGTGATTTGACATATTACATCAGTACAGTCAATTTTTTCTCTCTTGTCCCCACACAAACACACACAATCCATTGTGCTCTGTGGTTTGTTTTAAACAGCTTTGATGTCAGTAATAAAACACAATGTTTTTTTTAAAATAATATCTACATCTTCATACATTATAAATATCAGTTTTACCAGTAAAAAAAAAACGGCACATAGTTCATTTAACATCTTTCGTGATGATGATCTTTTGCTTGCCAGCAGCTGTGAGAAACTCACTTTGATTTGCTTCCAACTTTCTGTCATTGTTTGTATTTTGTTAAAGACACATAGGTAATGTCAGACATTTATTAAAAGAAAATAGAGAACTTCATGTCACGTCAAAAATTTCATTAACTGTCGGTTTGAGGTTTTATATTTATAAATTTATAATCCTACATCAAGCCAGCAGCAACAGTTGTGGCAACTCTTCATAGAACCTCCATCATGAACAGCAGGTGATCTATGCAAAATCCTTTGATAAATACTTTGTCACCAATTTGTCTTTAATATTGTTACAAATCACATGTAATAACACAAAAACAGTCTTGATAATGCTATCGCAAAAATAATCACCAGGTAAAAGTTTACAAAAAACAGTTCAGAAGAATTTGAAAAACCAATGAAATCACAAAAATAGACACACAAAGACACAGAGTACGGGCACCCTCATAGGCATTATTTTCTTTTTCTTATTGGTATTGGTTCATCAAAGCTGGCAGGATGAAGGTGACAGGGGAACGTATTCCATGGTCACCTCTACTCCCTCCTGTGGAATTAAATGAGATCTACCCAGGTCCAGACGATAACGACTCCTGACACTCTACTCATCTGAATTTCAAGTGGAAAGGCAGAAGGGACAGGACTTGCTCCAGGGGGAGGGGGTAATTCTGGAAAGAGAGACTATGGGTCAGTAGACTGATTTGATATTTTAAAGGTAAGAAGTGCCATAAAAAACACATTTCAGTTCAGAAATTACATACTGGAGGAGAGAGGTCAGTACTAAGGCTAATATAAAATCATAGGTCCAAATAAAAGGGGCTGTATAGAAAGAAATATGAGTCATCATCTACTTGATATACCTTGACCTTGATACAAGGATAAGCAGAAATTAACATCATCATACTGGTACAACAGTTCAGCACAGACCAGGAGTGTTTCTGTGTACTTAGACAAGACAAGAAAGACAAGAAAAGCACTTTGGTTAGAGTTCAAGAAAGATCATGTTTTGCTTTGAATTTTATTACAGACGTGTGTGGAGTGAGTGTTAGATTTCTTTATTAAACTACCCCACAATCTTTCCCTGACCTAAACCCAGTGCTCAAAAATGTATACATTTTTTTGATATATTGCTGTCTGTCAACAGTAAAGTAACATTACATTCGCAAATCATTGAGTTGGCTTATTAGACAGATATAAAAAAACGGTATCAGACCAGCCAACACAATCAGTACTTGAAACAAGACAAACAGAGAGAAAACAAGGCAGGATACAGACAATGAGAGAAAATTTTGTTGTTAAAAATAACCAATAGTGATATTTTTTCTAAAGCGGTGGTCTTCACACTGGTGTTCCACATTTTGGAGTGTGTCTTTCTCTACACTATGTCAGCTCCTGTCATTTTCACCTGCTTTTAATTGTTTTCACAGGTACCTTGTAGTATAACGTTTACATGAACATTTAAAAGCATTTCCCTACAAAACGTAACACTCGACTGTTCCATTTCATTGCTTCTGAGATTATCCCATGACAGGCGAGATTGATTGATTGAATAAGAGATTGAATTCTTATTGTGTTGAAGTACCTTGGATTACTGAGAAGTTGGCTACTGTGATGACCTGGGGGAATATTGACCTCCCACAGCTCTTCTAGGGAAGATTAAAATTCAATTTCTAAAATGATACAAAGACTTTCCTTCCTGGTGGTTCTTGAAACGTTCTGTCCATAGAGAGGAGCTTTCACTTTTCTCTGCTGCTGACAGCAGTCAGATCCAAGTGGACCTGAGGGGAGAGTAAGCAGCAGCTTTGTGGCCATGTGGCTTGTAGTGTTTTTCTTCCCCTGATAGAAGATTTTGCCAAAATTAATGTAATGAGAATTAGTGTAATACAGTGCAAAATCCATATTATTGTATCTACAGAAATTTGCCTATTACATATTGCACAAGTTTATCCGTGAGGATAAAAGGATCAATGCCATTTTGATAGAGAGACAATGGGAGGCAGATGAGTAATTGGGTGTTTTTACCTGACATTACCTGACCTGTCTGTTAAAATCATGCAAATTTTTTGTGCTCTACCAGCCATATTTTAGATAAAAAGGTCACCCTTACCTTAGATGTTAACATTCAAGGAGTAAGAAGCTTACAGTATTTCACACAGAATTATTCACCCCATCTGGGCAGAGATCCAAATCCCAAAACCCAGCAAAGCTGCTGCGGCTGAGTCCAAAGTGTTTGCAGAGTGGCTCAGATACAATGAAAGTTGCCTTGGACTGGTAGTTTTTTGATGCACTGTTAATTAGACTTTACATACAAAGCATAAGAAACAAAACATCAAGTGACCTTTCATTGTTATTATGTTTTTAACTGGCTCTTCGCCAGGTACAGAGGCATTACCTTAACTTGCGCGCGTGCCGCTGTGCTGTCAAGACCCTCTTGTAGGTGTAGCTTCAACCACAGAATTAGTATCCGTAAGTCATATTTAAACAAAACAAGAAATCGACAAGATACTGATAAATATGTTAAATTACAGTGTTACAGTAGAAAATGGATCCAAAAAGAGAAAAAAAATAACCTTTATCAGAAAATATGAAAAATACTACTAACAGAACCGTCCTATTTATATGAAAGGGGTTAAAAAATGTGCATTCAATCTTGAGGCGACTGTATTTGTAAAAGTGATAGACCTTCTTTCCCTTTTCCTTTCAGCTGTGGCAGTGAACATGCTCTGTTCCTAGACAACTCAGACTGGCCTCAGCATGTTTTACTTCCACAAAATGTCTTGCTACAGGGCTGTTTAAACCACCAGTGCGTAGTGAGCTGTGGTGTTCCACAGTGCAAGTTATTATGGCTCTGTTTGTCTTCCCTCCAAAAGCCAGTCTGGAGGGGAACTTGAGCACTTCAACAACATCAGTTGTGCTTTGTTATAAAAATAACAGGTATTACATTTGAAGTTGCCCTGCATTGTGTTTAATCGGGGAAGGTCATTGGTTTTTTTGATGCTCTGTTCCTTATTTTATATAATCTATAAACTATCTAGCTCATTATTTACCAGTGTTTTGCGATTACTAGTCTGTGGCGAGTAATAACACGCCTGACATTTGTGTCTCTTATGTTTTCAGGAACTCAGAGACTCAAGCATTTGTACCCAGATACGAAGCGAATTCCCAGTGTGTTCTGCATTACTCCTCATAGGTAAAGAATCAGAACACACTGGCTTCAGATTCTCAAGTCATTTCCCAGAGTAGTATAAAGATGGTTCAAAGTAACTTTAAAAAAACAGCTACTTTGCTGTATGAACTACCAAGCAACCAGCCAGTGTAACTTAACAACCAAGACCAAATATCTTAACCATCATATTAATGGTAGAACAATTAAGATAAAAGCTAAGATTATCTACAACTGATGTCCTTCGTGTGCTTAAGTGCCCCTGCAGATTTGCTTATGTAGGAAGAACAAACAGAGCCCTAAAAACTTGTACTGCGGAACACCGCAGCTCAGTACGCACTGCTGATTTAAAAAGCCCTGTAGCAAGACATTTTGTGAAAGAAAAAATACACGGTGGCCAATCTGAGATATCTAGGAAATGAGAATGTGCACTATAATGGATTTATTATCTTCAAACCAAGCTCCCCTAAAGACTGAATGAAGATTTTTGTGTTAACAATTTCTTTAACTCTTGTTGTCGTAATAGTATTTTCCATCTTTTCTTCTGATGGTGACAGTGTTTTCCTAGTTTTGGATACATTTCCACATTGTAATGCAGGCTGTCAGTATGTTTTCGATCTCTCTTAAACTCTATGATTCTGTTTTTGTTGCTGCCGTGATCGCCTTGTCATTTTAAATGATTTAAAATTTTTATAAGATATTGGATTATCTGAGTGTTTATCAGTATAAGTATTGCTTTTGTGATGAATTTGACCTGAACTTGACACGTCCAGCTGCAGTGTTTGGGATTAACTGGAGAGTTTTGGAGAGTTATTGGGACATCGTATGTCAAGCTCTGTCATCTTGCAACAATTTAAATAGCCGCAAGTTGTCAAAGTCAAAGAATTCATTCCATTATTTTGTCATGTTGTTTCTCATCCTCATACCTAATACAGTACAGTATTAATACAGTCCTAAATGTTGTTTTTTTTTATTCCCAGTCCCAAACAGAATGCTGTGCTATGCTTGATGAAACATTGTCTTTAGTGGATTTTAATTATACTCCTGGAGATACATTGTTCCAGAGGGACCAAGCAGCTAATGTCACAAAAGTTATCATATGCAGAAAACTGTTAAAAAGAGTCTTGTGATAAAAACTTAAACAACAAAGAGATGAAAGGAGGAATGACGCAAAGACAGACTGTGAGATTTCTGTGCTTGGAAACAGGAGCATCTTTTTTTAACTAAACTCTACAGTGAGAAACTGTAGAAGACAGGATTCAAACCAGTTGGTATTTGTGGTATCAACATTTAACTGAAGCAGTAGGCTGTATAATATCGAAGTGACTTATAAAGTCCACAGTGATAAAGGTGACACAAATGAAGAACTGCCTTAAGCACTGCCACAAATAAAGCTTAGGACACCAGACAGCAGAGCTTGTGTGAGCAGATCTTCTGGGAATCAAAGAGCTGAAAAAAATGTTATATTATATTTTTGTGTCCATTGCATTTGAAGAAAGATAATAGAAAACTCCTAATCCACTTCACAAATTGACACAGCAGTCACAGAGAAACATGACAGCTGGCTCGCAGCGGAGGCAAGCGTAGAAGACTCTGACTATACGCCACATTAATTCATACGTGTGCCTCCTGGACATGGCAGCCGTCACAGTCATTTAGGAGAGATTTAGCTCTGTACCTCTCATCAGCAGTCCTGTGACATTTTCATTTGTCACATGACAGCAAATCACTGGGTCAATCGTGGGCACTGATGTTTCTCCGGCACAATATTCTGATTTTCTGGTGCCACGAGGAGAGGAACATTACCTGAAACATGGTGTCATCAAATTGCTTATTCATACTGACATAAAGACAGACAGATTTAAACAAAGAGAGTGGAAGAGGTTCAGGAAATTGATATGAATGAAACCAAAGTGCTGTTCTTGGTTGGACAGAAGATCATGGGGGATGGTGTCTGTATGTATGGAAGAATGAATGGATCCAACCATCTTCCATGGGTGGATGGCACTTTCAAAAGGTAGGGAAAAAGATGAGTGGCACAAAACTAATGGAGAGTCCTTTGTGATGTGTATGTAGCTAGAGAGAATGATCAGAAATGAGTCGGAGACTGGGAGACTTTCTGACTGCAATGTAGCGTAAACACATACTTGTGCAATGCTCACTCACACATCTATACATCTAATATAATCCCAGCATTAGAAAAAATGGAGTTGTATTGGTTCAGTTGGCAGTGGCAGTTGTCTATGAATCCTATGGTAAGTGGCTGGAATCCCAGTTACCCCTGGCCATGTGTCGAGATGTCCTTGAACAAGATACTGAAACCCAGTATCATCTTTGTCTAAAACAATTTCCCCTTGCGCAACATTAAAGTAGCTGAAATAAAAATAAAAACATGTTCACTTAAGACACTTCTAATGATGTGAACTGATTTGTACGTGTTATTTTTGATATTTCCACTGATGGATAGGATTACTAATATTAAATAACAGGTATTGTCTCTGTAAGCATTTAGTGGTGATACATTAAATTCAGTGACGCATATCTATTCAGTAAATATGTAACATGTGAACTTCTACAAGTTGTTCTGGTCCAGATCGCCATTTGTTTGGCTTTGAGAAACCCACTGGTGCCAGTTGTGTCTCCGCCAAGCTCCGTCCTCATCAGCTTTTGGCATCTTTCTTAAGCCCAGACGTTTTGATTTAATTGCAGCTACAATCAGACTTCTAACAGATAAAACATGTGGTTAAAACAAGAAGGAGGAAAACAGCTATAAAGTCAGAGGATGTGGCCCAGGTCGTAAAGAAGTAGTGAGAGAAAACACTTAACAAGAAAATATAACAAGTGAGCTACCTAATAGATGAGTAAGATAGGTGGAATGATGAATAAACATGGATTCCATGTATGTTTGAGTGGTGAAAGAAATAAAAAGGAAACACAATCAGATACGCAGGTCAGATGTGAAGCAGGAAGCAGGTAGGCAGAGGCAGCCAGGTGGATGCTGACTACAACTGAGTCTGTCACGCATTGCTGCTCTGACTCTAATTATTCATTTGCCCCCTAAGTCACTGATCAAACATTTACATCCTCGTCCTCGGGTGCTTTGCAAACGTCTCCATTTGTCTCTTTCACTGTCAGGGAGTGTGTGTGCACTCCGGTTTATGTGATTCTTAAGGTGAATGCAAATCAGATTATGGTAGCCTATGTTCCTTCCACAGCTTCATCTCCTCCTGCCAGTTTACTCCCAGATATAGCCATCAGAGCATGAAATCAAGAATAAGAATGCTTTATGAGTACAGTGTGTTACTGATGCACTCAATAACCTTGGAGAGCAACTTTGCTTAACAGCTTGTTAGTGACCAGTTAATAGCATTAGTCAACATTGGGGAATGCAGACTGCGAAAGCAATATGCTGCAGAAGTGCATACACTGAAACCTCATAAGACATTGTTAGGTGGTACACATTCAGTTACCATCTCTGCCATCTGTGAATTTTTTTTCACCTATGCTGGAGATTCTACCACAGGTTAGATTACATAATTAGATTTGAAGCTGACACAGAATAAAAGGTAATAGAGATCAATCACTGAATGTCTAGCTGTGGCTGACTGCTATGTGTGGATAACTCATCACTACCACCATCACCCCTACCAATACCATGATTTTGCTCCTTCTCATTTCCATTAATCATTTGCGACTCAAGAGCAGTGACAGAAATGTGGACAGCAGCAGCAGCTGTTGTAGCTTGCATATCACTAGGGTTAAATTCATAAACCCTTAGCTAGGAAAAGGAGAGTTAAAGTCTTATGACAAATTATGATGAGATTTAAAATTCCAAAATTGTCTTTTCATCTCATGTTGGACTCACATATGTGTATAGGACATTTTATGGTTGTGTAGACAGACACAGGCAATATAGCTGAGAGGAGGCTAATTCAGATGATGAAACTGATTCGAGGGAACGGAGTTGGAGTTGAAAAAGAAGAGGGCAAGAGGAATTGAGACAGACTGCGGAGAGCTTGGAAGCCCAGAAGGATATGTGGTGTCAGTGTAAATTGGAGGAGATGGAGGTAGATATAGATTAAGGGCCAAACAATACAAATATGTGGGAGCAGAAGATTTAGAAAAAAAAGAAGTGATATGAGAAATCAAACTGAATGTGTGTGTGTGTGTGTGTGTGTGTGTGCGTGTGTGTGTGTGCGTGTGTGAAGGTGGAGGTGGGGATCAGTGCAAAAAAAGGGGAGACATGCAGTGCAAATGAGAGGGTGAATGGTATAATCAGAGAGGGAGGGGAGAGGGTCTGCACGGAGGCTCTGTGGGGAGATGAATGCAGCTGTGCAGAGAGACAGAGGAAGATGCACAAACAGTCAAACAACCAACATTAGCCCACACACCAGGACCACATACCAGAAGCATCAGTGATTTATTGTTAGATCGAGAACACTGGGAATTAAATCATAAATAACCTGAGGAACGGGAACGGTCTCAACTACTGGGATAGAGAAAGACAGAAGAGTGGAGAAGGAAACAAAGGAAAGAAGAGGAGTGACCCGATGTGCAACACACAAACAGAAACAGGTAGGAGAAAGAGATGAGAGAGAGACTAGATCTGAGAATGATGCATTTTTTGTAAAGAAAGAAATTAAAGGTTGAGAAAAATCTGAAATGTGTGCATACTATACAGTTAGTTGATGGGTTGTATTGATCTTCTTTGAGTGTGCATGACAACTCTAGGTAAATGTAAAGAAGGGAAACAAATGAGACATTCTGCAGTTAGCGAGTGCACGGCTTAAGAGACGTAAGTTGATGGGTCACATGTGGTGTAGGGAGCGTGTATAAACCAGCAAAAAGAAAAGACTGTAGCTAAAACCACAAAATGGTAAACAGGAAAAAAAAAGAAAACTGACACATAACTGTGCCAGGAAAAAAAAAAACCTGTTAACATTTTTTTTTACTTTCATTTTGGCTATTATGAAAACAACTGACTAGCGGTCAAATCCATCATCATTTATAATAACAGTTTTGTGTAAATAATACATTGAATACTCATTGGCATTGCTTTGCTAAGGTCTGGCAAACATGTAAATATAACATGCTCTGAGAGCAGGAACCACAAACCCATGCCTTGATAGATTTATATGTAAGTAAGAGGTGCAGGCAGCTGAAGTCGGTTACTGACAGCGAGATTTATCTGCGGAAAGACCAGGGTGGGAAGTGGTGGTGAGTAACAACTAGACGAAGGGGAATCCTTGATGAGTTAGAGACGGGGGTTAGGTATCAGGGAGGTAGTGGCTGTGAAAGTCAGCAGATGACAATGGGACACATTTGGACGCAGAAAACACACAAAAATAAATGTAAAAGTAAACATCTACATGTGTGTGTGCGTGAGTCAGAGCCAAATCGAGCATCTGCTAATATATTCATGGAAATAGGGAGGTGGGGATCAATACAAGTTTTCAGTGCATTTGTCAAAGCATAGAGGCAGAGGGAGTGCACAGTTTCATAACACTGGGGGTCGAGTATGGCGGCTGTGTTGCAGATTTCCCCTGAGGTTTGTGATCACGTTCAGTGAGGTGCTGCCACCCTATGGTGAAACTGTGCTGTCCTGTGAAATGGAAATGTGCAGGAGAATAATTTGCGGGCAATACGTCATGTCCCCTGCTCTCTCTCACAGTTCCCCAAGCAGAGTTGCTGACCTCGTCCGTAATGCCTGCCCAGCTGTACACTCTACTGATTCTCTGCCTTACCTTCACACAGGGGTGAGTCCATACAGGGTTAAAGAAACACAAACAGGGTTAAGAAAATTTGCTCATTTTGATGTTGATATTGATGTCTGATGTATTCTGTCTCAGAGCTTGTATGGCTCATAACAACCCCTGGGGTGAGTGGAACGCCTCTCAGCTTCAGCCCACAATTCAGAAGTTGATGAAAGGCTACAACCGCTACCTCAGGCCCAACTTCAATGGTAAAAAAAGTTGTGTTTTTTAGTTGTGTGTTTCTTTGGCACTTAATGCTTGTTTGCGTCCACTAATTAAACGATGAACCGTCTCCAAAGCTTCCTGTGTTCCTGTCTTTGACAGAAGGTCCCGTGGAAATTGGAATGAGCCTGGATATTGCCAGCATTGATGCCATCTCTGAAATCAATATGGTATTCTGCTCTTCCTGTGATTGTTATGTGAATAAGTGTGTAACTGAATGAAAGAAGCGAATGAATGAATGAGTAAAAGCTTTTTTTCCCCCTCTACATGTTGCTGTAGGACTACACTGCAACTATCTTCCTCCGTCAACGCTGGCGTGATTCCAGGCTGGTGTTCCCGGGAAATGAGAGTGTCAGCGTGGATGGACGCCTGGTGTCTCTGCTATGGATCCCTGACACCTTCATCCCAGACTCCAAGCGTTCCTTCCTGCACGACGTCACAGTGGAAAACCGCCTCATACGCATCTTCAGTAATGGAACTGTTCTCTATGCCCTTCGGTACTTAAAAAAAAAAAGAAAGAAAAACTGTTGAAATGTTTAAACTTATTGATTTGACATTTACTGACATTTGATGTCCGTGGACGTGCCACAAAATAAACTTTTTAAATGCTGCTGAGCTTGTAGGAGGAAATTGAATGAAAAAAAAAACACGAAAACACAATGGAAAATAAAACACAGAAAAATGCTGGAAGATAAAAACAGAAAAGGAAAAATGAACTCACAAAAACTGAGTTTATTGATTTTATTGTTTTTCATGATGTTCACGTGATTGTTGTGTCAATCAACCGTGAATTTGCCTTCAGTTCTACTAAGAAAAAAGCTACAAGAAAAAAAAAACAGCTTATGTGTAATGACTCAGTCATATAACTTCAGGGAACGCTAGTGAATCCCTGCATTACTCATGCCTTTCAAACTGTTCACATTTTATTAGTGAGGCTTTGTCCCCTACGGCCAAAGTAAAAATGTGTCCTGTGTCTAATCTGTTATGTCAAACTGATACTGAAATTATGACTAGACATCCTTATTAAGGATAGAAAGAGCAGTTTTTCCACAGGGTAAATAGTGTATTTTTCAATAACATCTTGATTTATGACTACTAAAAGTATGTAATTATATGGTGGTGATTGAATATTACACAATGCAGGACAGAACTATTTCTTATGAAATTTATATTTTTTGCAAAAACAAAGGGCACAGATTGCTATTTTGCCCTTTGTAATATTTCTAGCATCAGAAGAATGTCACTGAATGCCAACAAGTCAGCCACTATTTCATAATTAATGCATCAAACACAGAAATGTCTAGTGCTGACACTTTAGATCTGAACGTTTGTTCTTTTTATTGTCGCTCTGGGGAAGAGGACTCTCTGTGCTCAGTAATTATTAATCACTCTGTTGTGCATAAAGTCCTTTAGGGGACGTCTTTGAAGGTTGATAATGATTTTTCTATGAATCCTTAACAGCATCACAGCTACAATTGCCTGCAACATGGATCTGACCAAGTACCCTATGGACAGACAGGTGTGCACCCTGCAGCTGGAAAGCTGTGAGTAATGCCTGTGAGGTCCACCCCCCATCTCATCGACCTCCATCAACACTTCATCAAGTGTGTAGATGGACATTAATCATCTTCATCGCATCACAACCATTTTCTTCCATCAGCTTAAACGTAATTATTCGAATTGTATGTGTGTGTGTGTGTGTGTGTGTGTGTGTGTGTGTGTGTTTGTGGTCAGGGGGCTACAACCTGCAGGATGTGGTATTCTACTGGACCAGGGGCAACGATTCTGTGAAGGGTCTGGACACACTGCGGTTGGCTCAGTACAGTGTAGAGAGCTACTATACATCAGTGTCAGAAGCTGTGTATGAAACAGGTGCAATGTTTTTAATTCCCCTTACATATGAAAAAAATATTATATCTTCTATTTGTTTTTTTAAGAATTGCTTTTGTGTCTTCCTACAGGACAGTACCCAAAGCTGGTGCTGCATTTTGCACTGCGTAGAAACGTGTTGTTCTTCATCTTGGAGACATATGTTCCTTCCATTCTGCTGGTGGTTCTCTCCTGGGTCTCTTTCTGGATCAGCCAGTCGTCAGTTCCAGCTAGGACATGTATTGGTTAGTGCCATGACTTGTAGTATACAGTGTGTTTATGTATTCTGATTTTAGTACAGTAATGTTTCTGAATAAAATATGTAACTGCTACAATCATTTCCACATTATCAGGTTGATGAAGTATAGATTGGTTGCCTTGATCTTAAAGGTTTTAAAAACAGGTTAGGATAAACACCTAATGCAGAATAACTAGATTTTATAATGACTTTGTCATAAAAACATGTTGTACTATGCAGCAGAATACACAACTTATATACTGATAGAGCATGCAGTCTGGATTTGAACCACTTTTACTTAGTGGATGATCAAATAATTTCTCTCCAAGCAAGGTCATACTTACTCTGCTGACACCACTGAGTTTCTAGGATATCTAGAGTTTATCTGGACTAAAAACTACCAAACTGTACATAAAGAAGTTTCAATTATAGCTTGATCAGCTACAATGGTAAACACATTATGTATCAGTATTAACACTAATAATGTCACATATTCTGCATGTGTACCTTTATGTTATGAATGACATGATTATGATTTACTCACCAGGAGTGACTACAGTCTTGACAATGACCACTCTGATGATGGGTGCCCGCACTTCCCTGCCCAATGCCAACTGTTTTATAAAGGCCATAGATGTTTATTTGGGCATCTGTTTCACTTTCATCTTTGGCGCTCTGCTGGAGTACGCCTGTGCTCATTTTTACACCATGCAGCATCAAACCCTAGAGGATTTGCACAGGGTGAGTGGCAATTTAATCTTAAATATGATATAAGTAAAATGTTCATGTAATATAATAAAAACACTGGAAGCGTTTATCTTTACGTTTATCCATCAGGATCTTCTGAGGGAGTTCAGTGAATCCAACGGAAACGGCTCGATCCCCATTGTCAGCTCCACCCAACCGAACCAGCCAGTGGAGGTGGGATCCACTACAGAGCAGCCAGTGACCAGTAACAATAAGGACCACGCTGAATCAAAAGACAAGATGCCAGAACAGGGCTGTGGCATATCCTCAGTGAAAGATGCATCACGCAGGGCAGCATCTGTCTTCACTGTGAAAAATCCACACAACATTGATCGCCATGCCCGCACTGTTTTCCCCACAGCATTCCTCTTCGTCAATATCCTCTACTGGCTGTACTATCTCTTTTTCTGAGTGCTGGTTTCAAGCTGCTGCATAGTTCATTTCATCACCCTGATGCTGCTCTACCTTCTCATTTCAGATCCAATAACCACTGCCTGAATCAAAACTGATCATGCAACCTTTTGACGACAGCCTTTTTGGTACCACACATATAAAACTTTTTTTGTCCCACTGATACAGCTACAAATTAATGAAAACCCGATGGTTAGGATTATGAATAAAAATGGTGCAATGACACTATAAAGCCTGTATCTGTCTATTTAGTGACAAATCCGTAGAACAATAGCCTGCCTGAACTGCAACACACTACACTGTGCTGCACTGAATTGCCTTCATGAAGTGACGGATTAGATGTACATTTTTCTTCCATTGGTTTTCATACTCATGTTCATTTGAGACCACGTGCTGTATATTTACTTCACATCATGTGAAATTAAAAGTCAGCAACTGAAAATGTGTCAGTGCGTTTTAATAATAAGTAATAAAAAATATGTCAGATGGCTGGGAAATAAAACACATTTTTTTATTCCCTAATTAATGTAGGAGAACAGTAAAGTGCAAAAGTTGACAATATGTTCAGCAGAAAAAATGTACAATGACATATACGTAGAGGACTCACTGGGAAATATGGAAATAGTTTGTATTCCCTAATAACATCATTTTGTTAGTCACTTAATTTTTAATAGTAGAAGTATTGAACAGTGGGTAAAATAGAGTCATGTGGTTGTAGGATTTTGCTCCAAACACATAATTCTGCAGCTGGTTTACTGACTAGAACAGCTTCAACATTGGGGGAGAAGCTAACTCAGTAAGTGCGGCCATATTAAATAAAACAGTTTCTTCTATGTCATACAGCTGAATACCTATGCCAGTTATGTCTTATGACGGTGATAAGAAATAAACCCTTTAACATAGTGAAAGTATAAAAAAGACAACAGTAGTCATGGCTCATTATGTACAGGCAGAACAGAACAGAGCAACATGTCATATGAAAAAGGGAACTTGTGGCTTATTATTTTCCTACACATCACATTTCATAGGTAACTCTTCCCACACAGCACCTTTACAATTTAACTTTTTCAGCAAATGCAACACTGGTGCAATGACAATCTGTGCATTTAGTTTTAACTTTGACATTACTTGCCTCTTTCTTTCATAAAGCAAAAACCACGCTTTCTCTCTCTTTTTGTGTGCCACATTTGGGTCTGTGTCAGCACAGACAATGGAAATACTTGTAGAGTCTTTACACTCCTCACATTAGAATAAGTTCTTCTGGGGAGACAGATGAGTAAATATTTGCTGAAATGTACCTCCACCTAGTGGCTGATGTTTTTCATTACAGCTAATTTCCTCCAGTTATCCAAAAAATTCTGAGCTTTTACTTTAGAATTAACAGTGGCAAAAGTCACATTGTGGCATTCTGGCAGTTTTTTCCAGTCCTTTCCACGGTGCTACACTTAACTTCTCTTCTTTGACTCCCATGCCTGTAAAAATACAAAACATGGATGTGGTATAAAAAAAGACAAATCAAATACTATTTGATCAAAATCATTCAAACTACACTCATAAATGTCCAGTGTTGCAACAACACATGCAGACTGTCTATTTCTGTGTAAACTACGGAAATCCATTAAATGATGACACATGAACACTGTGATTCCATTAACCTCCTGTGTTGCCTCACAGAGAAATCTGTCCTTAATGACACGACTGAGGAATTAGTGTGTGTGCGTATGTGAGAGCTCACTCTTACTTTGGCCTTCTGCATGACAGTTCCTGTAGAAGAAGCACAAACAGATGGAGGTCTCCTACGCATCTCTGAGGCACAGTTCACTGGTAAAGACTCGCTGTAGATATTCTGGATCTTTTTGTTGGACACCTGCACACGAGTAAAGAAGCAAATAAAACTAAATGTGTATGCAGGCAATTTTGAATTTGAACGCCTTGTTCTACATTAAGCAGCAAATATACCTTTACAGATGGTTTAGCTTCAGCTGGTGCACCCAGTGCTCCACCTGCCAGGCTCTTCTTGAGGTTTTCCTTGACCTGGGTCAGTCTGAGTTCCAGGTCCACTCTCTCTGACTCTTTAGCTCGACATGCTTCCTCCAGCTGGGATACGCGCTTGTTCAGCAGGGACTTTCTCCTGTCTGCTCCACAAAAACACTAGTTGGTGAAATATTGTACTTCTTGTATGCTCGATAAAAATTAATTGGTAAGTGTTTGAAAACATCACACACTGTTATTTAAATTAGATCCACCTCAATCAACCACAATAATAGAATTCAGCGTTCATGGTAATTATCGCCGGAACAACTCTTCTAAGAGTCTAGACAAGTCTAGTGGGTTTCACAATTCTTACATTGAGTTTACTGTCACATAAGCCAAAAAAGTAGCAAACACTTCCAAGTGATAAACTGGAATAGGATCATATGTGTCATTTTTGCCAGTGATGAAAAGCTTTTCGAAAGCTTGTTATTTTTCTTTTTATTAACAAAATAATTTAATTGATTATTGGTTTCAGTTGTAAGGTTATCAGTTAAGGCATCAGTAAAAGTAATCCATTAATATAACACATTATACGAATTAAGTAATTACTTGTGATACATTTTGTTGCTAATACATCTGTAACACTTTAATACAGATTTGAATGCATGACTTTTACTTGAAATGGAGTAGATCTAAAATCTGGCACGCTTTCTCTACCACTGCTGGCAGCACTTACGTGAAACTAGAGGAAATTAATTTGATTTAGGGGGAATGTTCAGAGCCATTTAATTTTAATAATAACAATTAAATGTTTTATTTATCCCTTTAGGGAGTTTTCCTTTCACATGACCCTCTAATAATGGAAGTCAAGGTCAGATTCAGAGCAGAATACAATAGATGCACTTAATATACAAGGTTAACATCTTTGGGATAAAAGAAACTTTAATTACTTTAACTTTAATTATTTAGAACATATAATAATAGTATGTTTTCATATGGTCACTGTAAAGCAAACACTCCCTTGATCTAAAACACTAAAGACACTAAAAATTGTAATTTTTTTATTTATCCTTTTTACAAGGCTGTAAACAGCTAACAGGTAAGATGCTCTTGCTGCTGTGTGTGCACTGCTGTAAAATAATTCTCTGCCACTTCTATGTCATACATACAGCGCTACCATAACGCACTGAAATTACCGAATGTACAATCACCAAGCTTTCTTACCAGGGGCTGTCTTTAGTTCTTCCTTCAGTTCTCTCTTCTCCTGTCGGAGGGTGACTAGTGCATTTCGTATCCCATCCCTCCCTCTCTCCAGCTCCTCTTTTTCTTTCAGGTAACGCTTAGCATCCTCCTCTGCTCTTGTTTTCCCATACCTTCCATACTGGTTAGCATCTGGGTGGGAGCAAAGGTGAATGGTCAAATGTGCAGGGGTTATGGGAAGGAAACGAAAAAGTCCATGGTTATCTGTCTTCCTGTCCTTATTAACGTCATAATTGTAATGTGTAAAGTTTGACGTAATTTCTGCATGAAACACACTGCAGCAATAAGGAATTTGGGAATGTGAAACAATCAGACGCATGAGTAAAATATAAATACACAACTGCTCCTACAGAGTAAGAGGTCAGAAGGCGAGGTAGTGTATCTAACGTGAGTGTCCAATAAATCTCAGGTTACATCCTGAAGCTCTGAGCCCTGGAGAACACCGGCTCTTTGATGTGTCAGCATGTCACAGTGAAAGCCTGTTAAGCGGCACCGTGAAGAGCTCTGAGCTAAGAGACCACACCAATATCACTTTCCTAAACCTCGTCTCATTTATTTGTGTGGCAGAGGCCAACTGACACAATGGAGCAAATGGGAGAGATGAGTAAGTAGGGATGATGTTATAGATGAAAAGTAAGAAGATGACTGAAGGGAGAAAGTAAAAAGAGGAATACCGAGCCAGATGAAAGCTCAGGTTTTATGACTGGATTGGTACACCCCTAGAAAAACTGTATGAAGATGGTAAACTACTAAAAAAGTAGAGCGTTACAACATTTAAACTCTAAATCAAATGTACTGAACATAAAGTTATGGCATTCACATATATAGGGACCACAATAACGAAGGCCATGAGGTAAGCTAGTTTTGGTAATACATAACTTTTAAAATGTCCATTAGTCCATTAGTATTTCTCTAGATCATCTTGTTAAATTAAAACAATAAAAAAGCTGGGTTCATATATAGCTGTATAGTAATAGAAAGATTGTTGTTAAAAATGGTAGAAACAATATACAATGATGAAGACACCGTATTCATCGAGCTCTTCATGTCTTCACTGGTGATAACCACACTACTCTTTACACAATGTAAACCAATTGCCTCCTTTTCATTCATATTGTTTCAAAAGCTACATGTACATATCTAACAAAGTTCTGAAATACTGAGATGCAGTGTGATTCTCCTTTTAAAAAATCCCTAGACCACCCTAGGGAAATCAGCCCATTTGCAAAAGAACACCTCCCCCTGGCAAACTAACATGCTGCTTACACCCTATATCATTAAAACTCTAATTTACTAACTTTGCCCTTGCCCTCACTCTGTTGTCTCTCAAACAGGGAATCCCACAGAAGAATCTTTTTTTGTAAGTTTCCTCTGCATAAATCAATCTAACTGAAAACACTTACTTGAGCCTGTTCGTTTGAGGGAGACTAATGGTTTGGTTCTGTCTGAGTCGCTGCTTGAGAAACTTGAGCGCCGCTTTGCTTGATTCCCAGACTGCTGCCTGCGGTTCTCCCCTGACTGGGTGGAGTAAAGAAGGGTGGGGGACATGACAGATGTAAAATGAAGTATGAGGACAGAGAAAATTAAAAAGGGCTATGTTTGTATATTAGGCTAGACAATAAACTAATCTTTATAGACCATGGAGGTGTGTATGTCTGTAGATGTAGGTGATGACAGATATCTGTTTAAGTGCATGTCAGTGAGGTTATGAAACAGGTTTATAGCCTGTAAAACTGCTGTGACCTCTTGCCATCCTGTCACCACAATTTGCATCTTCTTTTTTTCTTTCTTTCCCATGCCCAGACACTGCTTTTTCTCTTGCATACAAAAAGCCATCACTGTTAGGCGTGTAACAGAGAGCCGTCTGTCAGATATGGGTGTCATATTCAGACAGTTACAGCTGCACACACACAGACACACATCTTCAATCCCATCACATCAAAGTAAACCAATACACATAGGGTTTAACCAAACTGAAAATGTGCATCTGAGCACATGTGTCCCACCTGCATGTCCTCATTAGGGACCTCATAATATGTTCTTGAGTCTATGGAAGTACTGCTGGAGGATGTGGCCCACCTAGGATCACAGAGAGAGGACAGATCTGTGTGAGGTCAAAACATCACTGTCCTGGCCGGCGGCCTCCCTTTGACCTCGTCCAAATATCCCCACTCCCATGCTCACTGTCTCACTCACAGGAAGGAATGCCGCGCAGCGTCGCGGATGTTAGCAATGGTTTCCACGTCGACATAGTCGTAATGTAGTGACTCTGGATCTGTTGCAGATCCTGTTTCTGCCAAGAGAACACCAAGCCATCTTCCCAGCTCCTCAGAGCTATTTGCCTACAAAAAGACAATTGTGTGCTATGATAATGAATCCAAACATTAAAGTTGCAGTCTTTAAAACCAAAAAAAGAAGCTGAAAGACTCTAAAATATATAATTGTTCAACTCCTAGATGAACCGCAGAGTAAGTAATAGTTTTCTGTGGGTTATATTCTACCTCCAAAGCGGCCACCTCTGTGCTGTTCCGTAGAATTCGGAAGGCAAAGGGATGTTTGGGTCCTAGCCCTGGCACCACCTCGCAGCCATGGAGATGAAGGGAGGGCAGGGAGATCCGAGGGTCTCCTTTGTCATGGTAGAAGTGAAGACAGCCTCTGCACACGCAACACCACTGTTCCTGCCACACCTGATTCACCAGCACTGACAGGAAGCCTGCATGTTGAGGTTGGAAAAAAAAATTACACGTCTGCACACTTAAAGACCTGAAGACTGGCAATGAAAAGGGGACTCACCTTGCCGAGGGTTGCTGTGGGATGTCTGGGGATCCCCAGGCCGAGGGGGCTTCTTTTTGGTAAAACTGATGATGCGTGTTATTTTACGGCCTGCAGCAAATGCACCTCGTTTCACCTTTCCTACATCAAAAATTAAAGCATACACCTGTTGTTTTGGCTTAATTTATCTTTCACATGTGAAAACTACAAAGAAACAATATCTTAACTCAAGGTCCACTAAATAGCTTCTTTGTCAGAGCTACCAACTTCATCTCATTGTTTCCAACAGCAGATGACGTAGCTCAGTTGTTATCAAAAGTAATGAACTTTGGTGACATGCTGTCTTAAATAGCCTCCCCTTCAATATTTAAGTTGTAATAGTGGGAGAGCTGTTTTGGAGAGATCTGAAATCTGAGTCTATGATCAAGGATCAAAGTCACATACTCGACTCTGCATTTATACAACTGTGTGCAAGTGACACAAGCATTAAAAAACTATTCCATCACCACTACACAACTTGAATACAGCAGTTTAAAAAAAGGAAAGTCACCTAATGACAACCAAGCGAGCTCCATCTACCGATGAAGACCATAAAATATATGTAGCTCAATAAAAGCTGGTAAATGGACCCTGAGCCAACAATGAAAGCTGCTGTATTGACTTGAGGCTTTGTGGACGTGTCTCACCATTTTCTCTGCAGTTCTCTCCCGTTGATACACCCACACTGTCTGAATCAGATGTGTTCCTTTCAGCAGATAATCTCTGAGGAGGAATGACACAAAACTCAGGTTTAGAATTTAAATAGAAGAGTTGCACAGGCTGAGGTCTATACTTGTCACTGACTACTGAAGACCTAAATAACTCCTTTTGAGATAATTCTGTAACAAGCTTACGTATTCATCTATTCTCCCACAAGCTGTCTCATAACGTAATGAAACAAAGAGACAGCTCCACTGCCTTTTACGCCTGTCTTCACAGCCTAAGCTCTGATGTCGTTTTCCTGTTCTGACAGGTCGGGAAATTTAACAAAATGTGCCTGTCTCCAACTCTACCACCCTTATTATTGTCGTCTTAACGCACAATTACACTACATATGTTCTCTGTGTTCTACAAGCCAAATACAGGTATCACAATGCACTGTGTTGAGCCAAACAATTGTTTAGGAAAATTGATGGTGACAACACAATTGCTGCTTGTCACCAGGTTCTCCTCGCCTCAGCTGTGAAGGAGAGTTATGTTTTGAGGATAAAAATGAAGGGGACGTGTTACCACAAACATCCTCTCTTCTATACTTACCTTGTCAAGTTTGGCTTTTCTTGAAGTGACAGGAGATACAGATTCCTCAGGTCCTGTGCTCTGACCGCTCACCTCTCTAATGACCTGTGAAGACAGTATTATATGCATACCTCATGATTTCCCCACTCTCAAACTCACTTCCAGTGATTGTCCACAAGATGTATGACTATGCTCCTAGTTACTTGTGTGCAATTCCAGCTTACCCTAAGCCATCGGTGTGCCTGCTCTTTGCTTTGTACTGCCAGTACCAGCACATCTCCATTGGGTAAAGTGAACCGGAGTTCATGATGCTTTCTCTTGCTGTCTTTGGGTACATAGACCACAGTGCACTGAGGCAGCAGCATATCCACGTAGGGGCATGTGTCCTTCGAACTCTTATAGCACTGCATAAACAAGGACATATAGGATACTGTAGGTTAAAAGAGAGCAATAAAAAAAACATCTTGTACTGAATACAATGAATGTAGACCTTCTCACCTGCAGTCTGTTCTCCCTTATGACTGTGAGCTGTTTGGCCCATTGGCCAAACCGTTTCTTGCGCAGGAGGAATGCACAGATGTGGCAGTCTCTGGCAGGAGGCATGGAGCTCTCATCTGAGGGCCACTGATGAGTGAGTTGGACACCAGGGCTCCTGTCTTCCTCATCCTCCTCATAAGACTCGTAGGAGCTGCTTAGGGCGTCAGAGTCATTGTCTGGGAGAGCAACGACAGGTTTGCTTTATTTTTTAAAATGGTATTTTGTATGCTGTCATCTGGTTAATTTGTGGTTATGATTGATCATAGCTCACAGGAGTTTTTGCGATGGGAGTTTATGCAGGTGGTAGGGTAGTTGTTTTCAGCATCCTCATACCCATCTCCAATAGAGTTGGGAGGGCTTGGCCTGACTGGAAAGAGTGGAAAAAAACTCTAATTATTCCTTATGGAATGAGGAACTTCTACAGTTCTATGAAAACGTATTTCCCCTCTTTAACCTGAGTAAATACAAAATGCAGGAGGAGGAATTTTGTCTCACTTTTTTTTTGCAGAAATATTATAATTCAGTCACATTGGAGGGTTTTCAAGCATGAATGGCTGTTGTAGTAGAGAGCAGAATTCATAGTTTCATCAGTTATGGCTTTTCAGGGCCTGAAACTGCAAAGCAGCACCAGACCATCACACTACCACCACCATGTTTGACTGTTGGTATGACTTTATTTTATAATTTGGTATGATTCTCTACAAAATACTGTGTTAGTTTTACACCAGATGTAACGGTATGAACACCTTCGAAAGAGATAAACTTTTGTCTCATCAGTCCAAAGAATATTTGCCCAAAAGTCTTTGAACAATCAAATAATTAAGTGTTTTTTGTGTCTTCTATTATAGAGGTTTCTTGATTCAACAAGTCTGGCAGTAATCAGGCCTGGGTCTGACAAGTGAAATTGCACATTGCAAAAAATGTGGTTAAACAAAGTTCATTCATGATTAATTTATTTATTTAATCAACTTTTCACATAGGGCCAGGGAGGTTTGGACATTTTTCCCTTAATACATTAAACCAAAAGCTTCATTAGGGTTATCTATGTGTAAGATGTGTGTTTGATGATCTGAATTATTAAGTGTGACAAAAAAACAGGAAGAGGGCAAATACTTTTTCACAGCACTGTACTTTGTAATTAGGTCTGGAAAAGTGCTACATTTCAATGCTTATATAATTGAAGTGCTGACTGCTGTGGTTTTTACAGCAAACTGACACTGAGGGTACTGAGTTCAGAGAAGGCAGGAAAATGCTGACCCCGTGTGATGATGTACTCGGGCATCTTGCCAGGACTGAGGGGCACTGCCTCCTCATAGTACTCCTCAGGAGGAGGCGTTGTGGGGAGAGGGGGAGGGGAGTCAGTTGAGTGTGGGTCCGAGGAGTCTGCACAGTTCTGCTGAGAGAGACATACACAAACACAAACATAACTCTCAAATTACCTCCACAGTCTGGCTATGGAAGACTTTTTTTCACAGCCAGAGAAATACATCATCAAACATATATAGAGTGTAACCATCAAATTGATATTCATAAATTAGATACTTTGGCTGTGGGTGGGTCTCTTAACTTAACTCTTCCAACATACCAAGGAGTGATGAGCATATGTGCATGGGAAACCCCCACAACATGGAATACAATCTGTGTTTTTCTTTTGCTTTTTCTACTCAAGTCATTTAGGTGTAGGGATATGAGTGCTGAGACAATATAGACATAAAACAACATACACCCCACACACGCTCTGTGATCCTTCTTCCAGTATTTAAAGGCAAATCTTTCATATCCAACTGATTTAATTTATGAATTTACAACTTGCCTGTTTTAAAGCAGCAGTTTGAATGTTCTTGTCTTCCTTCAGATCATCTGTAACATCCTTAAGGTCTCCAAGCTCGCAGTCTAAAAATGACAACAACATTACACTCACATTATATAAATGTGCGTATAAGTCATCGAGGCAATGACTCCACAAAACCTTTGAAGGTGTCCTTTGGTATCTGGCACCAAGATGTTAGCTAGCATATCCTAGAAGGGTTGAAAGTTACAAGGTGGGGCCTCCAAAGATCCCATAATGCAGCTTTTTATTGCCTATTGTAGTGGACGTGGTCAGCATGGGCACTCTGATCAAACTGCAGCTACACAGCAAAGTGCGATGCACTGTGTGTCCTGACACCATAGGTTACATATAATTTGTGCTTCTGTGGGATTGGATCAGTCGGGCTACCCTTTGGTCGCAACATGCATCAGTTAACACAGGACCTTCATGACCCAGTCAGTGGTTCACCAAGTGTCCTTCCTTGGACCACAGATCTGCCCTTTTGGACACGGTCTGGTCTGACACAGCTGTGTAGTCACCACAGTTAGGTCCTTGTTAAAGTTGCTCAAATCCTTATACTTGCCCATTTTCCTGATTCCAACACATAAACTTCAAAAATAGACTGTTCATTTGACAAGTGCCATTGTATCAAGATAATCAATGTTCTACCCTGCACCTGTTGAGTCTATCAGTCAGCTTATATGTTGACACTAGTGTGTATTTACAGAACTATGCTTACACTCAAACTTACCAAACGTCTCAAAGAGGGACTCCACAAAGCTGGTGCCATTTCTATAAACTGCCGAGTTCATGTAGATGTAGTCTGTTCCTGAAACTTAAAGAAAGAAAGAAAAATACAAAAATCTTAAGTGCAGAAAGTTAGTATATGTCACACTGTGCAATTCTAACTGCAATCTAGACGGGCTTCATATCTTCTATGTAGGTCAATGTCAGATCCATACAGTCTAATAAAAATGTATAGTGTTATCATTTAAAGTCAGTATAAGTCAGGGTGTATGGACGTCTGAAAGATTTAATAATTCATTCAATCTTTTCTGTCGTCCTCTCGCTAACCTGATGGCTGTATCTGCTGCAGAAGGTTCCACACAGAGGTCTTCTTCTCTTGGGTGGAGGAGCTGAGGTTTTCCTGGTCGAGCATCTTCAGCAGTACTCCCAGCTCACTCACCAACACCTCCATTGCTGCTCGGGGTGGGGGAGGGGGGGTAAACATCAGGTGGGAGTATGGGTTCAGTTATTATCAGATAGGGCAAAGGTCAAACTGACGAGTCTAAACAAGCTCCAGGAGTATGTCAAAGAGGCTTTTTTCTGCTTTGCTTCCCGTGTTCTTCTTTCATTCTGTCACTTTGCTCCCCAGTTTGTCATGGTCGGTCTTATCACAGCCTGCCTTATCTCCTCTTCTGTCTGTTATTAACCAGACTAAACAATGTCAAAAGGCTGCAGTGACAGGAAGCGTGTTTGCTAATTGCTCATTAACTCAGAAGAAAGGTGAACACGAAGCTACCAAAAATAACATGAAAAGAGCATCCTGCATGGAGAGCAAAACAACAGTACTGAAGCAGCAGAGACAGATGGACAAAAACCCAAATTTGTATCAGCTGTCACACTTCATACAAGGAAAACAAATTAAAAGCAGTGGAGAGATATTGGCTGGAATATGTGATTCTGACAATAAGAAATGAAGGGCCACTTTACAGAGACTAGAACGGGACATGCAGTAAACAGTGTTTTATACACAGGGACCTGATCTTTGTCTAACAGCAGCAAGATTTAACGTCATGGTGTAACAAAAGTAAGAGCTGAGCCGGAGAAGCGATCAATGTAATTTTCACAGGACTCTCTGGGTTCTGTAACACTTTGACAACTTAAAAGAAGGAATATATAACTTACATCATGTGTTGATCTGGGAGGTGGGAATGGTCTACTCCCTGTTTTCAGAACACAAACTAAATAAACTCCCCCAGCTGCAGGCGAGTCTGAGGACAGGTCCACAACCTGCTGATGATGTGTGTGTTCCAATTCCTCCCTTATCTAATCACATTCCAGAAACAAATATCAATAAACCAACTCCTATGTCTATTATTTCTGTATCACTGCATCCTAACACACATTTTTTTCTACCTCTATAATCAAAATCAAAACCTGACAATTGACACACCCAACTTCTCACACCCTCCATCTCCTTCTTTCACTCACATTACACCTACTGAACCATGCACTAGCTGGGGTCAGCCATGGGACAGCTGCTGAGCCAGAAAACTCTTTGTTAGGACCTATTGCACTAAACAAACACTACTACATGCAGGCATAGACAGACACACATATGCAGATTTCTGAAACACACAGGAAGCATTATTTGTTTTATATTTAGTGAGGTGTGCCAATAGTGAACTAGTGTTCCTATCTATAGAAAGCACTCTAGTGGCCTTTCTGTACACTGTATGCGTATGTGCAGATGGAGCATATTAACGTGTTCAGGCAGAGTGTTGGACTGTTACTGTAGAAGTATTACTCTCACACAGTGATCTTGTATTTAATCATCGCTGACAAGTAGAAAGTCTTGATAAGCTGGAAGATGTATCTGGTGTTTGTCAGCGTTCTACATTTCAGACTGCTCCCACTCCTTAAAGACAGGCATGCTTTCCTGAGGTGGGTCTTCCTATGGGCTTAACAATGCCCTGCCAAGGCCACAATCAAGGATCAACAAGAGCTACAGTAGGTGTGTGTGTTTGCCTGTTTTTGTCTATCCGCGTCTTTACTACTGTGGTTTCCGTCTATTGTAATAACGACATGCTTGAACTCGAAAGTGGGCATGAGGAATTAATTCATGCAGCGGCCTGGAATGTCTCCTCATTAACATCCGATTCACCCAGGGGAAATAAGGAAGTGGAGTTCGTGGGGAAGGAGAGGAAACTCATGAGAGTGGGATATCTTGGCTTGGTGAATGCTGTCTCCCTGCCAAAGGTTCCAGCTGTTTAGATTCTGGCTCTAACATACCACTGGGCTTCCCCTAACCTAGTGGAAGACAGAACCTTATCCACAGCATGACTCATTCACTGCAGAGAGAACTCAAACTTTACAACACTCAGCACTAAATCAACCCTAACACAGATATCAAAATGATGCTTTCAAGGAACTGCCGTGAAGTAGGACACAGCATTCATAAGACTACTTCACTTGGGCAATAGTTCCAAAAAATGTGATTATCCAATTTGGAGAATACAGTTTTATTCCATTTGTGCCAAAAATAGAAGAGAGGAATTATATCGTAGTAGCTGGCATAAACCTACTACACAGTCATGCCTTTTTAATCAACACACACTACTCATGCTTACGTGTAAAACAGCAAACCGTCCTTGAATTATCTGCTGCTACTGTTCACACACTAGCCTTTTGTGTGTCTGTCTTTAAAGCCTAGAAAAAACTCATTTTGAACCTAGTACCTGAGGGAGACTACACACAAACTTGAAGACGATGACAACGTTGACCACCCCCACGGGCATTTTTCTCCTCAAGAAAATAAAAATCTCAGACAACACAAAAGATTCTGCAGGGCTGTGTAAAGCCATTCAACGCTTCGAACACACTCAAACATTTACCTCATCGTACTTGCCTGACAATAGCTGTAAAACACAAGACACATTCCTCACCTTGTTAACAGTGCAGGACTCTGCAAAGTGCTTTTGTGTGTGTACACTTTAGTGAAGCAGTGAGTAGTTTGTTTAATAGTGGTGAGTCGGACCTTTAAAAGAGGCTTACATTAGGACACTTTCTTTACAAACTCTTTGAGGGTGGTTGGGCGGGGGGGCGGTGGTGAATAATGTCAGTGAGCTGAGCACCTGTGCTAACATGTTCACCAAATCCTGATATGAAGAATAAAGTGACCTCACTCAAGGGCACAACATTTTAACCCACTTCTTTCATGATAAAAGCTTTCTACATGCTGAGCCTACTGATCTTGCCACATAACACCCCCCCCCCCCCAGACACACACACCCACACACACAAAAGTGACAAAATTCATTCGACAGCAACTCTGTTTCTCAATATTGTTGCTGGCAGACATTCCAGCTAATCACAGAGGAATCTGCAACCCACAAAGAGTCTTTAGTAGGATAAGAAATGACAATGTTTCACTACTGAGTCTGGCTGGCAAACAGCTTTCCTACCTTTCCTTATATTTCAGCAAGCTGGTATAATGCATATAGTGTGAATTAAAGATTACCTGATTAACTTGTATACTTTTACCTTGTCTTGTATACGGCATATCTTGACAAACTCCTGAAGCTTTTTCTGCTCTAAGCTATACACGTTTCCTTTTAACACTTACCCTCAACATCGGTAGATGAGAGCCCCACCATTTTCCAAGGATATAGAGGACACAAACTGATTCATTCAACTGTGAACAGATACTGCAGAAAATATTCCAGGTCAAAGCCTCCCTGTGTGTGTGACATGAAGTCCTTGTAACGTAGGTGAGATATAGTCTGGCTACCGCTGCATTTGCACTCCCCTTTCTTTCCTTCCTCCCTCTGATCTGTTATCTCCCTCTACCTTCCTCCCACACTCCTTTCTTTTCTTTTGGGGGTAGGGTATAGAGAGATGTCGGTGCTCTGTGTGTGTCTGTGTGTTTGTAGTCTTACTGGATCCCCCTTCACTGTAATCCCTGGGATCGTATAGCACCTGGGAAATGCTTGCTGTGTAAACACACACACACATGCCGTCTAATAACTTACCCACATTCTTTCCCTCAGTGCACATTATTAACCTTTAACTAGCTTTACATAAAACCTGCCATCCAGGCAGTGACAACAGACCTGCTAACATCCCAGCTACAATAAGGCATGCTGGAGCATTTTCACCACTCACTGATCTCAGTAAGATGAACAAACTATACAGGACAGGTTGGGTAAAAGTTACAGAGTGTAGGTTGAGGCAATGTGATACCTTTCCATGATACACGTGGATGACTTGTCGCCCTCAGGCAGATCCATGTGTCCCAACACGCTGCAACATACTGCCTTCCATCACAATGGCACCAAGGCGGCACAAACAAACCCTCAAGCACACATGACAAATTACACAACCGCATATATAAAGTGTAGGCTTTTACTATATATCACTTGCAGAAAGAACACTGTGTCAGCTGGTTGTGGGGCTGCCTGGTTAAGAAGAGTGCAAAACAATCACTCATGACATTAGATTTATGCTGAACATGCAAAATATGATGAGCACCTGATGTTTTGAAACTCGGTATAGGTTGACCCATTATGACCCCTGTTTGTTTCTTACAACCTACTGAATGAACTTTAGTTAGTCGCATTATGTTTTTAATGTGTTACATATATACTTCTGTAAAGCTGAGTGCCCATGTTACATGCAGTGAGGGACCCATAGCTTGAGGTGGATGCTGGCTGGTGGAAATGCTGAAATGTTTGACGCAATTTACGAAGCCAACAGGCTGGGCTTCAACCCATCAGTCGTAGTCTATATTCCAACAGGTAACTCATTTTTGTGAAGGAGAGCTTTGTGTGTGTGGGAAATAACACAAAGACACTGACGTGAAATAGTTGGAAAACTATTGTGTTTTTAATAAAAACGTCGCACAGTAACACCGTTAGCTGACTGCATGTTATTTTTAGCAGTAGGTAAAATAAATTAGGAGTTTAGGTTGATCCCAGCTCATCAGTTGTGACTAAAATGATTACCATACGGAAACTGCCTGTTGTACTCTTTGTTGTTCTTAACAACTATTATATTTGTGCGATGCTGTACTGTCACAGTTTATTGATATGGCAACCTGAGCTGGCGACAGACGCGGCTGGTGCCGACAACCACTGCTTTGTGTGTATCAGGCTTCAAAGGCTGAAACAACAGTCTTTTCAGTCTCAAGGCCAGAGGAGCGGCTGCACTATAAATTATGTATTTGCACTTAGATGAGAAGACTGATGCCACTTTCATGTTTGTATGACAGATAAGAAGATGATTAGCTTAGTGTAGCATAAAGACTGGAGGCAGGGGGAAACTGCTGGCCTGGCTCTTTCCAGCTTTTCCTACCAGTTTTTCAACCGTTTTAAGTTTTTAAAATAATACACACATGGCATTTTTTCATCCCTCTTTTTTCATTTCCACCTACATTATTGTTATACAAACCCCCCCAAAAACTTATCAGATTTACAGACATAAGCAACAGTAACGGCAAATGTTACCCAGCGAGTTAAAGGTAATTTCTGTGAGAAGCACTGCAGACAGTAAAGAGGATATAAAGATATAATTATGTAGACAGGAAGTCTTCCTACTGTCCACTTCCATACACAGAGATCATCCCTGAGGCATGTACGGTGTTTCCCAGCATTTTACAAAGTCCTCTCTGGCTGTGGCAAATGCCACAGACACACCCTAGTAGGCTTGGTTATGGCATGACAAACCACTTCTTACTGTGACTAAATGTGACCTCTAACCTCCTCAGTAAAGCTGAGAACTCACACAGGACTGTGGATGCCAGAGGAGGGCAGAGAAAACACACTAAGCTATAAAATACACATCGCTATACCTCTCATTACAAGTGGGTAGATCTCGTGTGTTTGAGTACGTAAAGTAATCAACAAAATAGATGCATTTTGTGGTTTAAGAGGTAATCGCATTCACAATAAAAAACACAGGTATAACTATACGGAGGTAAGTCCCGTATGTCAAAGCTGCTGTTGCAACCTCAAAGGACTGTACCATCTGTGGCTCCACAAGAGATCGGTATCTAGTGAAAACTGCTGGGTTTTTCTTGGACGTCTCCCCTTCCTTATTGTCTTTGGACATGTTGGATATACAGCTATTTCCTAACCTGATCTGACATGAAAGAGCGTGGCAGGTTGAAGATTTGTCCAGAAACATGGTGAAAAGGGAGTCTTTCTTTGTCTCACCACTGAAGACCAACTAAAAAATATGACCCAGCAACTTATGAAGGCAAAAGAAGAGCATGTTTTCTGTGAAAAGGCACAATCTTATCTCATGTGTTAAGTGAGTCACAGGAGAGGTTTTCAAGATGAGAAACAGCAGGATTTGAATGTTATCATCATGCCGTGTAAGGGTTATCTAAATACCCCCATCTAATTCTGTCATCAAAGCTGGGACATGCATGTTTAGAAAAAAAAATAGCTGAATCACACCATTAAGAAACACAGATGAGAAAAAGGATGATAAAAACCGCAGGCTTTATCACACACCTTTGCTCTATTTGCATCAGTGAGGTGTCTGAAGCATACGCACTGACGAAGGTGAAGCAAACCAGATGGCCAGATGTACCTCAGGCTTTTAATTACATTAAGGGTTGTGCCAGTTTCTTTTCTCACCAGCCTGTGCCCTATCATGATGAAACTCCCCAGATTCCAGGCATTTCTCAAGTGTGACCGTTCTTTTCTCCTCTGCACAAAACATGTCTGGGCATTCACAAACTCATATCACCGGAGCCCACGACAGGTAAACAGAGACAGTTTTGGTTCACTGCTCAAGTTAATACAAACACAAATACAACATCATGACTGCGGCTGCGGCCAAACAGTCGTTTCTGCTACTGTTCGGCCTGTCGAACAGGTGGGATTTGATTGATTTGGACAAACTGAGGCCAATTAAAAAATATATATTCCAACTTTTTTATTTAACAGCCACTATAGTTGCTAGATTCAATACTTCTATATTTTACATTTACTTTATATAAAAATTGGTCGCCCTTAGTAGCAAATTGTTATTCTTGTTTGAGGATCTATAGTTTTCAAATCATAACATTTAAGTGAGCAGAGAAAAGTGGAAGACTGATTTGAACCTTATGAATAGAAGGTGAAATGTCTTTTTGGGATTGATAAAATCCCCAAAAAGTGAGTAAAGGCTCCAAATACTATGTGAAATATGGAGAAATAAGGCTGAAAATCAAAGCGGGTATTTAAACACCATGTGCTTTCCTGTCATACACTGGTTAATGGGCTGACCAAGTGTATGGAGATGGCCCATAGGCCCCTTATAGACATAGACTTCCTCCATTGATGACATCACATATCTTCTCCGGCCTTCTGTTTCCTCTTCCTGTCAGCTGACCCACTCTTTAACTGTACTGTCTCTGGTTCTGTTCTCAACCAGATAGAATCGACTGTGTCTGCTTCTCCTACTGTGTTTCGATGGGATGACAATATAATGGAGCTGTTTCAATAAGCTATTTATACAGTTCTTTATTTAGCTGCTGCAGGTAGTCCCTTTGACAGCGAGAATTCCTTTCTCATGCCACTGACACGTACATTTATTATGTGGGTGGACATTTTAGACAGAACAGAGAAAAATCAGCATGCATACCAGAGCTGAGCAGCAGGTGAGGGGCACATATGGAAAAACTTATTTGGTTTGGAGGAGTCGTAAAGGTATAGAAAAACACCCCCCACTGTTTTTATTGTGCAGGGGAAGATGCTTCAGGTTATCATAAAATACAGAAAGGATCTCACACTCCATGATACTCACAAATGAACTCACAAATCCATTATTTACTAAAGACAGAAAGGTGATTTGTGGACACAGTATGTAGTATTCCTAGTTTTTTACTTCAAATAAAGAGAGTGACGCTTCAACCATGACTGCTCGCTTGAAAACACAATTTCATCATCTTAAATTAGACACCTAAAGAGAATATATAGTACAAATAATATCTGAATAATACAACTAATTTCCAACAATTTTTGCTTTAGTTTAAATCTCGGTAAAAATCAAATAGGTTTACGTTAATTCCCACAAATATGTGCACACATTACTTGTGTATTGTGTAGTCATGCCTATAACTAATTTGTAGCTTCTAATTAGGCCACCCTAATGAGCTCATCCCAGACAGACAAATCTACTCAAAATCATTAGTTAAGCGATTGAGACGTTCCCATGGTGACGGAGTGGGAGAACCATGGGCGTGTACACTCCCACTCAACCTGTTTAAGCATTAACCGGGTTTTGAAGACAGGCAATGGAGCAATCAAGTTTGTTTGATGTTCTGATGCAAATACACAGCTAGTGATCTGGGAAGCAGTGGTGGTTTCTAGATAGTGAAAAGAATCAAGGGCTCCAGTGTCTGGTAAATAAAAGCAATGCTGCTCATTTTCCTGCCTGATGTTTACTTTTGTTCAAAGCACTTTTTACATAGTTTTACCGACCTGAAGTCTGAAGGGATAAGATGACATTATATCATGTCAATAATGGTTAAATCTGATAAAGGTGGGGCACCATGAACAGAAATGTGTGCCACCGAAATAGTTTCATCCTTTGCAGTTCACATGGTGGACTATGGGTGATAAACAATATTTAACAGCTCATAAATGCAGATACTAAACCTAACACCTAATGTGACAGTGCTTCCTCCTCTTCCAAAAAAAAAGGTCCACAAAACTGATCATGATGTCTGCTAAGCCTCCTTCCCCTCTCATTTTTCATTTCTTGCTCTCTGATTTATTCCAGTTCGGGGTGGCACAGAGGGCTTGACTCAGCCTGCTGCCAGACAAAGGCCCTACAGTGCAGTCAGTTTTATTCAGATCCCGTATCTGCCCTGAGTCCGGTGAGATCACCACAATGCTATGTCTCCCTCACAGAGAAGAATTCACATGCTGAGAAAGATGCTATTCTGCAAGTGGAAGCACTACTTTACTGATGTTGCACAGACAAGGGTAATACACACAGAACACACATGCATGCCCGCAAACACACACACACATACACAGTTACACATGCCTAGAGGGGGAAAAGGGACTGCTTTGTTTCCGTTTAGGATTTTTGTGCTAATGGGATTTTGACCGGAGCACTGTCTTCACTTGTTCACCAGAAAACTAGGACACTCTCTTCACTCCTCACTGCTGTTGTCTAAGTTTTTACAATAAGTTCTCCTTGAATGATCTAAGGTGTATTTTGCATTTCTCCCTGTTGGTTAGTTCAAGAGCAGTTCAAGACTATAAAGAGGGAAACTTTCTAAGGCAGAAGCTAGTAACTTTTTAAATAGTTTTTATATAACTCTCACAAAGAATCCCTGTATACTGAAATTCAGTTTAATTTATAGTAAGTATATTAAGCCACAGCTCCCAAAATGTTACGAAACATCATCCACACATATTATGTTTATGTGTTTTTATGCTTTTGCTGAAGTGACTTAGTCTGAATGTGGCTAATGAGTTTTCTGAAAGCTGGGGATTGCACTGCTTATGCTGGCCAACAAAATACGCAATTATAGATTAATTTTAAGTAATCTATGCTTTTACTATACAGAAACCCCCCAAAGTAACATCTAAACAACATCTAACAACTAAAGACTACTAAAATCCATGTCTTAGTGATGTCTCAGTAGGAAAAGTCCATATAAAGTACATACCAGAACCACACTGTGTCACTACCATCTGTATATTGCACTGCTTGAACTGGTTTTATGCTCAAGGGCAAACAGTCAGTGTTGTACAATTTCTATATCTTTCTAAACTGTAAAGTATTGGCAGTTTTCAAGTGAAATGTAATCAACATAACTGATAACAGGTTAGGAAAATCTTATTCTAACACTCTCTCATATTCTGCCAAGTCTCTCCAATGAATTTGAATTTTCCCTGTGAATTTTTTTCTTGTGTCTATACATGTTCATATACACCCGAGGCAAAGCCGCTTCTCACCGTCTTAAAGAGAAAAAAAACATAAAATTTCCAAATGTCATGTAGACTCTACAGTTTCCTGCTGTAATGTTGTGCAGCACATCTCCATGGACGCTCTATATAAACAGCTCTGCAGAGAATGACCACTGCCCATACACAATGCACATGTGCATGCCCACACACGCACACACAAGTACCCCACACACATCTCAGCCATATGATTCATGGTGATCTCCTCATTTCACTGGGGTTAAAGAGGGGATTTCCACTTCTTATAGCACTGCTCTACAGTCATGCAAGATTTACAGCTCATGAATGATGGAACATGCATGCTGTATGTAAGATGTGCTGTATGTGTGAGGTTCGGCAAATTCAGAAAAAAAAAGTCTGAAAAAGCGAATTAGACGCATGAACTTAATGAACCTAACCTGTATAAATGAAAAAAATGGAATGTACAGAGGGACCCTGCTTACAGCTTTATAGCTACAAAGAATAGTTATTTGACCTGTAAATGAAGACAAACATTAAACTCAGTTGTCTTTAACTGTCCTCTGGTTTGTAGACATACTTGCAGGAACTGTTTACAGCAGGATGTGAAACAGCAGGGTCAAACTACAGTAAATGAAAAGAAAGGTTTATATGGAAATGAAACAGGGGATGAGCTTCCAGAGTTGTGAAAGCTCATCGTTGTGAGATGTGTGTTACAAATTGGATCACTGCTTCAAACTGAGCGGCTGTGGATCAGCTGGTAGGGGCCAATATCTATTTGCAGCTGGCTTACATCAATTTTCCCATGGAGATCAATAAACTAGTTAAAAAGTAAATTTCTATCCACAATCTGAACAACGACAGTGTTACTTAACAGTTACTTTAGATAAAACTATGCCATAAAGATTAACTCATTTATAGATAACATAACCACTAGAGTAATAATAATAGTAGTAGAAATGCAGATTGCAGCATGCCGCACACAGTGATATTCGTAGCATAAATGCAAACACAGGTCACTGAGTGCTGCCTACATGACGACAGTAGGCTGCATTTCAAATGTGCTCATTTGACCTGCTAACCCATGACCACTGAACCGTCTCACAGTTCAACTTTAACAATCCCAATCCTATTTTTTTTACTCTCAGAGATGTTCTCCACAAGCCTCAAGATTTAAATTTGTGTTATGTCAAAAATAAACAGTTAGCCTGAGACAATATCTTTTTATGTGAATAAAAGTTTTGAAAGAAAAAATAAATTCTAATAGGCTTTCTTTTCAGTGTGGATATGCAATGCATAAACGGGCTAGGGATTTCATAAGCATGCAGCAGACTTGTGCTTACACGAGCAGCATGTTTGATTTAAGCAACACTGTATAATCCCGGCAGATTACAGTTTGTCCACAGGTTCCTCCATTTTCCTCAACAACAGCAGTAATTCATTATATCTGCTGGGCTGAATCACAGGCAGTCCCACCTCTGCAGGGACAGCCTCTCCCCTCTCACACCCACCTGATGCTCTCTGACACCGTGCACACTGAGCCGAATGTGGAAACAAAAACCTTTATTACGTTGCTGCTTCAGCAGCCTGAGACGGTGGATACAGAGAAACTCCCACCACTCACGTTCATACTTGCCTCTCGTCACCCTCACCAAGCTGATATGTAACTTCACAAATCAAGCTTTTAGAGAAAGAAATGGAAGTAACCTTTGACATAGATAGATAGATAGATAGATAGATAGATAGATAGATAGATAGATAGATAGATAGATAGATAGATAGATAGATAGATAAATAGATAGATAGACCTTTTGAACAGCAGGGTGTTCCACAGGGATCACCAGTTGTCACTGTGTGTTTTCCCCAGTGGTTTTTGAAAAAACACAAAGATAGAAAGTCAGTCTGTGTGCGCCTGTTAAAGAGACAGATAAGAATTTCTCTCAACCTGGACAAGACGCATAAACACAAAGAGGTACGTCATCAAGACTAAAAAACACTGTTAAAGTTAGCTGGAAATTAGAGCATAAAGTAGATAAAAGTAACGTGTGTGTTGTTCGTCCCATTTCCTTTCACCTCTAGCCAGTTGAGTAAAAATGTCCATTAAGTTGATTCCTTATAATCACAGTCACATGTTTACCTGCCTGGTGGCTGTTTTTTACAGTCTAATATGCAGTGACATGCTGCAGCACCATCTGCTAAAGTATGAAGTCAGGTCAGAGAAACATTAACTACAAACTGTTCACTTCATGTTTGAAATGCTGAGTCGGATCACACCCATCCCCGATAATGCTGTTACGTCTAACCTCATGCCAAAGCCTATAAGGGGGGCAAGTGTATTTGTTTTCAATTAAAATGTGGAAAATGTTGGACTGTGCAGGGGGGCAATTTCACCACTCCCAGAGAAAACACAAAGAGGTGGAAACACATTTTGTATTTCTGTCTTTTTTAACAAAACAGCACTGTAGTTCTCCAGGGGTCTCTATGAGGAGCTCACTGCTGGTGGTGTCAAATATCAAACGATTATCCCCACATCCACATATTTGACTTGACTCAGGATAAGTGAGATTCACTTTCTGCAACAACAATCAGACTTGAGATCAGCACTTGGGCTTCTGCCTCTACAAGCAGCTGGGTGGAAACTGAAGTAAGATTATATTTTAAGTGCCATCGCGTTATCTTCCATGTACAGAGATAATTGCAGGGGAAAAGGAAGTGCCATGGTTCACCTTGGGTGATCTCAGACGGTGATTACTGCTTAGTCACACAGAGAAAACAGAAATATATGCAATCTTGTAAAGGAAATTATGCGCAATTAGACCTAAGACTGGGCGTTTGCATATTCCCAATAATAATCCTCTAGTTTTCAGTAAAACCATTGAACTGTAGGGTGCTTCAGATGGTGTGTGAGAGGATCTCACCGTTTTGAAACGACCAATAAACAAACAATAAATAAACATTCACACCACAATTAACTTTAACAAACTGCACAAGGACAGTTAATACATGTGCAGCAGCATAACAGTGTTACGCTGAAAAGACATTTCAGAGTTGACTTACATTTGGTGTCGTTTGCGTCCATTGCGCCGGTGATGCTGTCCATGCCAGATGCTGAGATTTAGCGCAGGTCCATGAGTGAGCGAGAAGGCGTGTGTGTGTGTGTGTGAGAAGCCGCTGCTGACAGACTCCAGCGGATACATCAGATCTGGAGGCAGGCTGCTTCTCTGCTGGGTCCTAAAGGCAGCTGTTTGTGCTGCAGTTTAGAGCTTGTTGTGTTCTGACAGTCCCCACAGCTAATTAGCCTAGTTCAGCATAAAGACTCTGTAAGTAATTTTATTTTTATGTGAAAAAATACGCCACTCCTTGCGTAATTTTAGGATAGAATTTGTACATTTTGGTCAACTTGAATGTGAATTTAATATTGTTTTTCAATTTGTAGATTAGGTAAAGGTTTGAGTACCATTACCAAGCACTGAGTGAGATTAAATGGCCATTATTCTGAAAAGGCACTGGCAGTTGCATATTGGGTATTTCGTCCTGTTTTCTTTCCTGTTCTGAGATACTGGAGAGTTTAATTGAAAATTCATAATTATTGTTTTATTTCACCAGGTCCAGCGCCTGAAATAAACGGTACTTAAGCACATCCTGTTAAAGTATGCATAACACTAGCAAGAAGTTATCATCTAATACATATATATATTAGTGGTGGGCATAGATTAATTTTTTTAATCTAGATTAATCTCACTGTAATCTTGGAATTAATCTAGATTAATCT